>BPLR01004837.1:0-90414 GCA_021605095.1 Caerostris extrusa | reverse complement strand
AATGATCATTTAAATCCTAAAATAATAAAATCAGATATTTTATTCTCTACTGAGGTGAGCGTCACTTTAAATACGTCGGAAGGTCATTAGTCTGGGTCTCTCAAAACCGTGGTTCGAAACTTCATTGCAGAGAAACAAGTTTTCTTTTCTTTTTTTTCTGTTCTAAAATTAATACACTGACAGTTAGCATTTAATAATCTTGTTGAACAACAGAGCAAACTATTAATCTACACACACCCAAATCTATGCCAAGTTAACATAAACGCCTATAAGCATGCAGCTGACAGAGATTTTAAAAGCACAATTTATAGATACAACAGAGTATTACAGTTCGCTAAATCACTCCAAGATCAATGGTTCTTGTGCATCGGAGAGTTTCATACAGTCATCTATCTACCTTCTTTTGAAACTTTTATGAAAAAAACTAGCTACTGACTTCTTCCAAAAAACTGAATGCTACAGAACTAACTTTGCCAACGTCTTTTCACTGTACTATCTACTGCAGCCAAATGCAGACTGCCGTCGTTCCGCTTTATTTCAAGTGGCCAACCGCATCATAAGCCACTTTTATAAGGTTCTGTAGCGTCGATAATTTTTTTCAAATAATTTCATATTTTGATGACTAATTAAAATATAAACTATGACCCGTCTGTTCAATTAAGAAAATAAATATTTAAATATTAATTTAAATTTTAATTTAATTTGCAGCTTATTAGCATATAATTTTTTTCAATAATCCGCTATGCTGGATATGTCTTTAACAAAGTTATTTTTATTTATTTGTTAATCTTTTCCCAGAATAGCAAGCAAGTCATCTTAACCCTTTTTTTCATGTGGGTTATCAAGAGATATTAGCCGTTGACGAATGTTTCTTTTTATGGAATTACCAATAACAAACCTTATTTTCGAATTGCATTCAATGTATGTGTTGCTATTATCTGATAATGTATTGAAAATTGCTAAATTTATTTGGATTAATACATATGTAAGAATAATTTCAGTCATGAATATTAAAAAAAATCGATAAATAGAAACAATTTTACTTTTGTTTACTTTACTTTTTCATTACTTACTTATTTTACTATTTTTATTTCAGCCTTACAAAAATAGAACCAAGTATAAAAATCTCATTAACTTATTAATCAACATAATATTGATTATAATTCTTAAGTTTATGTTGAATATAAATATATAGTTATAGATGTATAAACTTTAGTTATTTTATTTTTTTCTCCTGTAATCAGGTAATCACATTGAGTACATGCGATCCATATTTATTGCATTCCTGATCTACTCTAGTACATATTTGTTTTACAGTAACACGTACATTATTGCAAACATGTTTATACAAAAATATTAATTGGAAAATAATATTTATATGTATAATAGACCTTTAAATGAATATTAAATTACATTTTTTAGACGGTAAATAAAAAGTTACTAATATTCAAATATTTATGTTAATGTTAACACTATAATTGAATTAAGAAAAATTAAAAAAAGCAAATTTACAAAAAAAAAAAAAAAAAAAAAAAGAAAATAAAAAAAATTAAGAAAATAAAATTGTGTTAAAATACCATATAAAGGATATATATATTTTTGTATATTCTCTTTGAGCGATAGAATTATATGAAAAAGGACAATACCATTCTGTCTGTACGTTGGAGCGCCATCTAAAGTGTTATATTTAGTACATATTAGATCTAAAGAGATAAAATTTGCTTATATAAGTAATATTGCACGATATATAATAATAATTTTTTTAATTGGTTTATTGCAGAAAGAATAATTTATTGGATTTTTTTTTTTTTTAAAATCTTAATAACGTATGTTAAAGGCAATGCAACTAAACACAAAAAGAACTAAAATTTTGAATTATTTTCAATGGCCTAAACAACTTTATTTATAAATGATTCATAAAAAATAACACTTTCTACATATTTTAAAATATATTTTCTTATTTAGCAATATTATTTTATCCCAAAATAGCAGAAAAAGTATATAGAATAACAATAGCGAAAAAAGTGTAACCCCCCAATGAATTCGTCAAAAGTTTATGCATTTTACATGATTTAATTAGCTAATTTTCTTATAATTTTGACTAATTGTATGTAAATTCTAATAAAGTAGTTAAAGATCAGCTCAGAATATTATATTTATGCAAAAATATCTTAACAAAATTTTCAACAAAAGAAATCTTACTATTCAAAATCTGTAGAGAATTGCAAAAAAAAAAAGAGAGTAGTAGAAAGCTTGAAAAAAATATACCAATGTTGTAGAAAATCTGTAAAATAAAATTTAAAAAAATATTTGACTAAGTTGGAAAAGATTTCAAGTCTGTGAAAATCTGGAAAAAAATTAGTAGGTAAGCTAAGAAAGATTCAAAAGCTGCAGAGAAACTGCAAAACAGTGTAGTTAAGAAAACTAGAAAAGATTTAAAAACTGTAGAGAAATTGCAAAAGTAAGTAGGGAAGCTAGGAGAAATTCCAAAGTTGTAGAAATCAGCAAAATATAATAATAAAAATATTAGCTAAGTTGGGAAAGATTTCAAATCTGTAGAAAATCTGGAATAAAATCTTGTAGGTAAGCTGAGAAAAAAATTCAAAAAGCTGTAGGGAAGCTGCAAAAGAAAGGGAAAGATAGAAAATTCTCGTATTCTAGTACAATTTTGAAAAATGCATTAGTAGCAAAACATAAAAAATAACTAAAATTCTTTTCCTTAAGAACTTTATCATACATCATTAAATGGATCTTAAAGCAGTTTTCGTTAATGATCTTACGTTTCTCCATAATTCCCAAATTAAACAAATTTTCTGCACAAAAATTAAACATTTTTATGCTCATAACAGAAAAATCTTTACAAAAATAAAACATTTTTCATGTACTTTCAGATAAGAATATACAAGATATTTATCACTTTTACTAGAGTACTTTTTCCCAAGTACGTACTGCAATTATAAAGTGAAAAGAAAAAAAAAACTTCTAATACTCTAGTAAAAGTTTTGAACAAGACATTATTAATGCACAAGACATTTCTTAGGAAACTTACGTCATGTTCTCGGAATATTTTACGTCACGCGATAACTACGTCACCAGGATATTCCTTACCGTATAGCTTACGTAAATGTTATTATGATTCTCCAGATCCATGATTATACTAACTTAATTTACTAACTCGATTTTCTCTGCTAGTTGACGACGTGAACTATGCTAACTGTTCTTATAAGCTGAATATTTCAGTGTGTAACATCGGAATAAATGTGAATAAAACTGCAGGTGGCCTTGGAAATTAAAGGTTAACACCCCGGTACATATTTTACAAAGAATCGAACAATTCTTGTGGTTGTACAATAAAATTGTCCAAGCAAATAATTCAGCTAATTTATGAGTAGGTTAAATAAAATAATAACGTATTCTTTTTTTTGTACTGAAACACAATTAGTTATAAGCACACAAATTATTTACATTTTAGAAACAGGTTAATGTTTTGCGAATAAATTTGAAATTATATTAAAATTTGTTATAATTGAAATTAATCATCATCCTCTTTAGCACTGTGATTATATGTATATTAAGTAAATTAAAGATTTAAATATTTATTGAAATATTAAGCTTTACTTAAATTGTTTAAAATATAGATGCTATTACTTTTAATTTGATTAATTTATTCAGAAATGAAAATACATAAAATATTATTTATAAACAATAAATTTTAAAGGTTTATTTGTTATTTTAAAGAAGTATTTCTTTTAAAAACCTAATTTTGAAATAATTATGTTAATATTTTTTAATCAATGAAATTTTTTGAAAATTGAAGATCTTTTTATTATTATTTATATCATTATTTTTATTATACTTTTATTATTATTTAATTTTATGTTAACCCCCGGTACATATTTTACAAAGAATCGAACAATTCTTGAAAATTTGGCAAGAAAAAAAGCTTCAGGTAATTTATGAATAAGTAAAATAAATTAATAACTTATTCATTTCGTATTGACATACAGATTATAATTAAGCAAATTATTTACATCTCAAAAACAGGTTAATTTTTTGTAAACAAATTTGAAATTTTATTGAAATTTATGATAGTTAAAATTAATGAATATTCCCTCTTGGTTTCAAAATTAAAGATTTATTGAAATATCCTTCTTTAAATGGTATGAAATGAAATGTTAAATGTTAATTTGATTAATTTATTCAGATATGAAAATGACATAAATTATTAAATTAAATTATTTATTTATAATAATAAATTAATTTATAATTTATAATAATTAATTAATTTATTATTTAATATAAGTTGTTTTTTTTTTAAACAATTTTGAAACAATTTTATTAATATATTTTATGATAATGAAATTTTTGAAAATTGAAGATCTTTTTATTATTATTAATATTGATTTTAACAAAACAAAAAATGAAGAAATTAATTGGACGAAAAAAAAAAAATTGAATGCAATAATAATTAAATTTAATTTATAATTTCAATTCAAGTTGCAAATATATTTATATAATATTTTTTTTATAAATTCTTGATTATTATACAAAATTTATCTAATCAACATGAAACAGACTAGTTTAAATATTTTTTATATATTACATTATAATATTTTTATTATTGTATTATATTATTATTTATTATTGTATATATTTTTTATAGTTCTAATGGAAACATGTAATCTATTTCTTCCTTTTGAAATTTTTACTCAATAGTACATTTTCTATTTTAGTTATATATGTTTTCCGCGTTATCACGTTTAGATAGGAATATTACTGAAGACGATCTCTACAAATATTTTATTTTTATCTTCTATAGTATGTCCTTTAACAGTTATCGCTAACGAAAATATTCTTTTAATCCAAAAAATATTTATACATTTTTATTGCATCTTTTTGCATGTTAAACACTCAATAATAAATTTCAGTAATTTACTTCTCAAAAGCAATTTATAAATAACACTATTAAGAGTCCAGCTCGTGGGTTCGTAGCAACTAGGGATTGCAATACCGGTATTTTGAGCCATTTGTACAATTTTGTAATACCGGTATTCACAAGTTTGAATACCGTTTTTTTCGGTATTTACTAGAAATTTAGAATTCTTGTCTGTGTGAAATTATGTAATATTATGCATGAATCTATGTAATTAGATATTTTTAAATTGGCGAGTTTGTTATTCACTTTGTATTTGCATATCATACTTTAGATTTCAAAATATTTTTCAGATTTATTATATATATACTCATAAATAATACTCCATAATAATGAATAACGTTAAGGAACATAAAAAAAATCAGTTGATAATACTTCGGTTTGGTTTCATTATTTACATGATGAAAAGAATATGGTAGCACAATGTAAAAAATGTTCAAGAGTTATTAAAGTGAATGGAGGAAGTACAAGCGGACTCCATACACATTTGAAAATGAAACATGATACAAATTTGTTAAAGAGGAAATAATCTAATTACGATGAAGACACAAACTTAAGCACAGTTTCTAAGCCCAAGCCATCAGGGATTTTAGATTATTTTGAAGAAAAAAAAATTAATTTGGATGAAATTATAAGTAAAATGACAGCTTAGATGGTTTGCCATTTCTAGTGTTTCGCACTTCTATTGAGTTAAGAAAATCGCTATCCGTCAGAGGTTCTAAAACTCTACCCACATCACTTAACACTATAAGAAGAACCGTTATAAACTGTTCAACTGTGTAAACAATAACTGTAACAATGTAAGCATAACTGTATAAAATTCAGAAAAAAGGTTTTGGAGTATAAGACTTACATGTCTCGGGAAGTACGCCAGCAGAAAAATGTGTGGAAGTGCTTAAATCTAAATTAGCGAAACATGTATTATCCCTAAAAGAAGATATTCTAAAATTTCTACTACTGGTATTAAAACCGGAATTCCGGTATTAAGATCTAAAAAATACCGAATACCGGTATTGAACTTTTGGACCGATATTGCAATACCTAGTAGCAACGTGCACCACTGGTGAGCATTAGGGCTCAGATTCAATTCAACCTGCATTATTGTAGACACAAATCAGGAGACCCCAAAATCAAAAAAATCAGGAGACTCCATGGCGTTTGCGATGTTTGGCATCTTGCCTCGTGTGTCGGACTACCTGGTGGGAATTTTTCCGGGATTTCTTCCATACTATACGTAAGTACCGGATAGATCCTCCTAAAAGTCCTCCCGGTTGGCACTGCCCTCCATCTTCAGCGACACGGAGCCAAGTCAGACTTCTACCTACGGGTGCTTCATCACTACAAATGCTGCCCCCATACTACCCTCCTTCCATAAGAACACATGGACTTGTACCAGATGTTGTTGTCGATCAAGTGGGATAAGAAACAACACATTATTAAGAAGAAAGGGATAAATAACAGCTAGAAAAAATAGATTGAAATTAACAAAATATTTATTTAAATATATCATTGTTCATAAAATAGTTGTTAAAATATCATTGTTTCGAATACAAACCATGTTAATACAATGCAGCACATTTTAGAAAAATTCCATCTATCAAATAATCTTTTTTTTAAATGAAATTTGCTGAAGTTAGTGTGAAATATTGTTTGTGTTTACAATGCAATCTATAAGTGTTATGTACTTATATTTCCCAATAAAACTGTAAGAAAATCGAAAAAATATTTTTAAAAATGTTAAAATAAAATAATAACATAGCAATTCTTTCATTTTATTTTCGAATGTGTCGAAATATTATATTTACAATCTTTTAATAAGCCTATTTTAAAATGTTTAACAAATATGTATTGACAATATAATTTTCTTTTAGAAAATCGAAATCTTATTTCGGAGAATATTAAGTTTCAAAATTAATTAAGATGCTTTGCAATTTGTGTTTTTAGTACTATTACTGTATTTTAAAACATAAAATCTGCAACAATAAAAATTAAAAAAATATATATTTCTGCTAATCCACGTCCTATTTAAATTAGTTTCGTCCACTTTAATTAATTTTTCACCGAAAATTAAGAATTCTAAAAATCCCTTTTGTTGTAATCCTCAGAATTTGTCATTGTTATTTGAGATTTCAATGAAAAATTATATTTTCTCCATGTATTTAAAAGATTTTGCTCACTGACCATAATTAATAAATTCTACGTTTAGTATAAAATTTCAGTTTTTAATAATGTATTCGTTTTTAATTATTAAACTTTATTTAAGAAAAATAATCTCTTTCGGTGAATAAAATGCTGTACATTTTTATTTACGTAAAATTCTCAATATTAATCATTAACAATCAAAATATTTTTCCAAGATATTTTAAATTAATCTTTATAATGTATATAAAATTTTAATGTCAGGTACACTCTAAAACAACAACTATTATTAAAGAAAGATGATAATATTTGAATATTGCTACCAACATCCATGACACACCGAACCCAAAATCTGTGGTACCGAGCGCCAGAAATCCCCAAAATTGTAGACAAAATTGTCTGGCAAGTTATTATTTTTCTTTTTAATACAAATTAAAAAGTCAGATTTTATCTTTCTTGATTTGTTACAAGTTGAAATAATAATTTATCTTTGAGAAAAAGTCATAGTAACTCACAGCTCTACCCCCCTTCCTCCACCTTCTGCATATTGAAGTATATTAAGTCAAATATTTGTAAAACAACATGAAATCGTGATAGAATGACTGAGGCCGTACATACTATATACAGAGTTTATTCATACCAAAATACTCTTTTTAGTGCGAAATTTAAAATTAATTTTCATACGAGGTTATACGTGGTGTTCCGAAGACAAACATGAATTACAAGTATATTCGGGATAATTCCAATTATTTTTGTAGATTGATAAATTTCCTTGCATGTACCAATTGTGACTTTGTAGGTACAAAAACAGTGATCAATCTTTTTTCCGAAAGTTTATCTTCATTTCACGTTCTGTTAAATCGACCATGTATATCCATTATTTCATGTCCCGAATTTGCGAAATATTTGTTGGTACTTGATTGTTAGTGAAACCCCAGACAAAAATGTCCGATGGCATTTTCGAAGGTTCGGGAAAGCAAGTATTAAAGAATGAAAATTAATATTCATACTTTTTAAATATTTGTTGGTACAATAAGCGTACGAAAACTTAAACTTTTTATAGGTTAAAAAGTTCAATGTGCAATGAACATTAACATTTACTACCTTGTAGTTGTAGGACCAATCTCTTATTGCAAATATGCATTATTTCATCTTCAAATTTTCGAAATATTTGTTGGTACTCGATTGTTAGTGAAATCCTAAACAAAAATGTCTGATGGCACTTCTGAAAGTTCGGGAAAGCATGCATTGGAGAATGAAAATTCTCTGTTTATTTTAGAACAACACAAAGCAACCAAAAATGCTCGTTTAAGTTCAGTTAACTAAAATGTCTTAATACTTCATTAAAGTATTAAAATGTCCGATAAATGAAATCCGCCAACTAAAATGCCCGATGGTATTGACGGAGTTTTGAGAAGCCAAGCATTGCAGGTTCTTTAGAACCAATGCCCAGGAAAGTTCCATTTCAATGATTGTTGCCAGACGTACGATATCACGAATGAACAAGTATTTGTTTTTGAACAATACAAGGCAACCAAAAATAATCATTTGCAATCCGAATGTTAGTTAAAAATTAATGTTCGGCCGATTGAACTTGCAGTGTTCTGAAAAGATGCAACCGAGTCTACTCGGGATAATCCTTTAAAAGGGTTAAATCCATGGAGTATTCCAGTGAAATGCTTTGTTCCTTTTCCAATTGAAATGCTTTTGGACCTCTTCCCCTACTACCTTTTTCACTTTCCCACGAACTTTCCCCCTGCCCCTTTTCCATGGTGGAATGGTTTCCGTTTTCGATGAGTGGTTCAGCGGCACGTGTTCCAGCATGAAAAACGTCCCTCCCCACTGTAATACCCTCCTCTAGCAAGCTTTACCTCTAGCAGAAATCTGCAAATAATATATATATATATATATATATATAAATAAAAAAAAAAAGCGAGGAAAACCATCCCATCTGAAAATCATCCCTTCGTGCTGAACGTGCTTCGATTTCAATCCGCTTAGTAGCAGAGCGTACCTCTGAAAATTCTGTGGGAAAAGGGGGAATGAGGAGGAATAGAATGCCCAAAAATTGGCTGTCATGGCCGGCCAGAATTAATAGCTTGACAATAAGAGAGCGATTTAGTATTTTATGCCTTGTTTTGCTTATCTTATCTCAGAAAGGGTTGCGCCGGGGCTTGAAAGGCTAAAGCGCTTTGCGTCACTTCTTCAGTGATTAATGTCCTGCGTTGGGGCTACTGTTGTAGGGTGAGGTGGAGTATGAGATATGCTTATACTGGGCAGGGTGGATGGATGCATGCATGCGTTGGATGGAGGGGGGGGTAGGGTGCTTCCACAGCATCATTATGGCGCTATTGTTTGTGGAGATTGAAATCGCTTCGCAAGTCTTCTGTGTTTTTTTGTTGCAGCGGGTTTTACTGCGGAGGCGTTTTAGTTCCCAATCTGTTTGGAGTTGGGAAGATTTATGCTTACGGACAGACATGTTAAGACCCGCCGTATCTGGCTGGAGCTGTCTGTGGTTGTTTGTCTGAACGCTTTGGGAGTGTTCGGCAATTATTCTCATTAAGAGTGAACGAATCGTGTGATTAGTGCGTGAAGAATAATAGTCGAGAGTGTGTTATCCCCATTTCCCAGAATTCATTTGGATTCAGTCTGAATTTAGTTTGTACTCAGATAAATAAGAGAATTATATTGAACTCAAGTGATAGTGGATTTTAATTCAGATAACAGCTAGCGAAAGTAACATTTATATATATATTATTCAACACTATTTTTATATTACGCAAATTGGATAGTGAACTTTTCACCAGATAAATTTTTGAATGTCTAACAAATTCTTAAAAAATTGCTGTAAAACTCAATTCGTATTGATAAAATAATAAAATATTTTTATTTAAAAAAATTTTGCTTAGTTTTCACAAAAAAAAAAAACACAACCAAATCATTAATAATTTCGTAGTTGTATTTTTATTAATTTTATCGTCCCCTAACATATTTTCCCAGCAGCTTTTATTGAAATAGATTAATACAATATTCTCGAAACTTCTACTAAATTAATATTCTTTCGAATAAATTTGCATCCAAATACTATAAATAGCTTCCGAATATGATGTCTTCAAATTTCAAACAAGCCATTATATTTTAATGATCTATTTATTAAAAGAAACCATAAGAGTTCGTATTTTAACGAATTACTAATACTTTATTTTAATAAACTATCTAAGATAAACAAGAATAAAAAAGCATGTGTCTACAGATCTATAATATATATAATAATCAATGGGTATCTATTCATAATTTTTTAAAATTACAAATGGAACATGCATTTTAATTTTATTTATAATTTAAATTTCAGTTCTGTAGTGAAAAAATATAAAAATGTATACAAATATGTATATATAAAAATGTATATAAATATGTCTCTATAAAATTATAATTACATAACTTTTAGTATAAAAATATAGCGTTATGTTACACTCATGTCCATAAATTAAGGATAATTCAGAATCGCAGAGAAATTGAACTCTAAAATAAAAATTTCACCTGTAGGATTATCACACACATCTTGAAGAAGAATATGCAAATTACAGGAAACCACCAGATGGCGCGGATAGTACGTCACAATGACGAGTGTAAGAGAGGGGTATATAAGGAATGGTGGCAAAGAAGTAAAAATTGTTCACAAGCGCTTTAAAAGCATTTCAGTGCAATAACCGCATAGCTATGGCACAAAGGAAGCATTTGGAAGATTTTTTACATGGTAGAATTATCGGACGACTGGAATGTGGACGTACTCAGCTAAAAGTATCCGAGGAACTTGGAATCGCCCAGAGTGTCATCTTCAGGCTTTGGCAACGATTCCAAGATGATGGTAATGTGAGTAGATGTTACAGCACAGGTCGCCCCCGAGTTACAACGCCGAATGAGGACCGGTATTTAGCAGTTACTGCCAAAAGAAACAGACGGAGCACAGCATCAGACCTGTCTCGTCAGCTCTCTTCAGCTAGAGGTACGACAGTTTCAAGGCAGACCGTGTACAGACGCTTAGGGCACATTGATCTATATGCTCGTAGGCCTGTCAGATGTGTTCCATTTACCGCAACTCACTGTCGCCTACGATTAACCTGGAGTAGAGAGCATGCATTGTGGACACCGCAACAGTGGTCTGGTGTGATGTTTTCCGACGAGTCCAGGTTTAGTTTGCAGTCTGATTCTCGCCGGACTTTCATATGGAGAGCGCCAGGTACCCGTTACCACCAAGAGAACACCATTGAACGACACCGTTACGGTGGTGCAGGATGGCTCGTTTGGGGAGGAATTATTCTTGGTTCTAGAACTGACTTGCATGTTCAGAGTGTAACGATGACAGGCCACATCTATCGGGATGTCATTCTGGAACAACATGTACGTTTGTTTCGGGGCGCCATGGGTGCTGAATTTCTGTTTATGGATGACAACGCCCGTCCTCACCGTGCAAACATTGTAGACGAATGCCTTCAATTGGAGGATGTCACCCGTATGGATACGCCAGCATACTCACCGGACTTGAATCCAATAGAGCATGTGTGGGATATGCTTGGCTGACGAATTGTAGCCCGTCAACCCCCTCCCACCTGTCAACCGGAACTTCAGAGGGCATTACTTGATGAGTGGTGTAATATTCCCCAAGATCAGATTGATAATTTTATACTCATCATGCCTAGGCGTTGCAAGGCCTGTATTGCATCGTCCGGGAGACATACTCCATATTAACCATCCTACTAACCATGCTATACTGTTTTTTGTAAATAGGTTTTTTTTTGAAATTTGCTCCAGGGAATAAAAAACCGCAATTTTTATTAATTATGTCAAACATATAGCATCTTTTTTTTGCTCTTTACCGTTTGTTTAATAAATAGACTTTACAAATAAGTTAAATTTGTTTTGCTTCTGTCTCTTTCTTTGCCTGAACTTCATTATCCTTAATTTATGGACATGAGTGTATATACGTATCGTAAACTATGTATTACATCGTATTTGCCTAAGCATTGCATTTGTTCCAACGGATAAGCAAATGACCCATAGGGATTTCAAGGAACCGTCTAGCATTTACACACTATATGACTAAAAACTACTAACTACTATGAAACAATTTAAATATTGATGTGGGACCCTTAAAGATACGATACGCCAGAAGATACGAATCTAAATACCTCTGAATAATTGTTGGTTCTCGTTCCTGAATCCCGAATGAAAGAATCAACAATTACCCCTAATCACAAATCTTTTATCAGATGCTATAGTTTCTCGGTATTTTTTAATACAGTGATCTAAAAGCCAGGACCAAAGATGCCATCGCCTACATAAAATATACCCTTTGCTCAAAAAGAACAGAAATGAAACGGCGCTTTTTTAATAGAAAAAATTTAAAGCCAAATTTCATATAAATATGCAAATTCAATAATATTAATTTCGTTCTTTATCAAATTTATCGCATTAAATATATACAACACAGTAATTTTAACATTAAATGCTGAGGTAGAAAATTTGTATTTTTTTTTTTTTTTTTTTTTTTGTATTTTAAATTTCCCCGTTAAATTTGTATAAAAAAACATTCCAACCTACTAACATTCTGCACATCGAAGTATTATATTTTTAGCAAACATTTTAACCATACTTTTAGTCTAATATAACTCATAATATACAAGAGTATCTTTTGACTCAAATTTTGATAAATAAGATGAATGAAAATGGAAACCTGAATTTTAATAAAACCTCTTTTAGTGTATGCCTATATCTATTAAAAAATATTTAAATCTGATTTTTTTCTTTGAAAATTTCAAAATACCTCTTTGATTTTTTAATTTCACAGAATGTTTGTTAATGTATTATTAAATCTGATAGAAATCCTAAACAATTTTGAAACTGAAACTAGGAAAAAAAAAAAACTTTTCAACATTGGTTTTTATTTAAACACATTTTAAATAAATTGTATACGTACTTTTATTTCCTATACATTTGAGGGAAATGAGTGTTGAAAATTTAAACACCTTCTAAATGGAAGTCCTTTATTGAAAACTTCCCCCGAAATGTTTCAAATTCATTACAAATGTCAAATATTAACCATACGGCGCATCCAAATTTGAACAAATACCCACGAGCCCATTAAGCAAACTTTCCTTATGATCAGTGGTCATTAGTGACTCGTCTCATGTGCATTGCTCAAAGGGGGAAGGATGGAGTTCAAAGAGAAATCGCAAAGCGAGACGGTTCCACGAAGCCTAGTACACTGAGATTGGAGAGCTTTCAAATGAGTTTATATTTTTGTAAAATCAAAACCTATTAAAATGCTGATAAGAAAAGATATAACAAAGATGATGAAGGTTATTGATCCATATTCGCAGTATCTCAGTTATTCAAGTTGCATGTCTTCTCTGTTATCTAAACAACAAACTGGGCCCTAGGTAATGAAATGTGATGCGATTATAGTCTTTTCACATATAGAGATACTTCAGTATACATCCATTTTGGAATAAGTCCAACTTATTATACCATACGGCGTCGTCTCGTCGGAGTCGTCATATGGTCGTCTCATTTGGACGAGAAGAAGTTTGTTTGGTTTACAACAATTTTGCCGAATGGATGGGTATAAAAAATTTAGTGGAAGTCCCAAACAATTTGTAATAGCACAAATGCAAGAGCCATTGATATGATTACATTGTGCTTTTTATGCAATCTCAATGTTGGGAATATTGCTCGCAAAATAATCCTTTTGAACAAAGAATACCACATAATTTACCTCTCTAACCTTAATTTCAGAAAAAAAATTATGAATTTAATCCTTAATATTGTTGTAATGATTGTAATGATCTAAACGAATTAATGCTTTGAACCTTATCAATCATACAGTGTATCTTAGTATAAGTAAGTTTTAGAATAAGTTCAACTTGTTATACGGGTTGTTTTGATGAGATAAAATTTGCCCAGTATACGGCCTTTACTTGAATTACGACACGCGTGTGTCAAAATATTTGCCAAATGAATGGATGTTCAAAACTTTGCAAAAATAAACCTCCTAACAAAGCTCCAACATGCCATCAAAGCATCATTGGAATGATCATACGATGTCACTTTTCTTAAACACCTTGAAGAAAGGGAAGAAGCAATGTTCCTTAGAATGTATTTTTAGTAAATTTCAAATCTTAACAAGGGGCAATTAGAGAAAGAGACAGAAAAGAGTAAATTAAATTGGGTAAATTTTAATTTATATTATTTCATTTTTATGCATTTCATCTAACCCTTTGTTTTCATGCCTTTTACAAACAATAGGATTTTAAGTAACAATATGATTGTTTTCAAGAGAACGAATTAAACACTTTACCATTATATAAGAAGACATAATATATAAGAGAAATTCATTTGGTATGCTTCTTGTTTGTTGTCAATTTAAGGATCTAGGACGGATTAAGTTCGTTTATCGAGGTACCTCTGTAATTATTTGCCTTATGGTTAGTGTGTTGGTAGATCAAATGTGACAGATGAATTGAAAACTTATAAACGGACAAATCCTAAAGTTTTGTGTCATAGCCTAAAATAGACGCGTTAAAAAAAAAAAAAAAAACGAAATTCGAGCTCCAGTTCTCCAGAGCTTTCATATAGCTGTGAGCAAAAAAATCCAACTTTTTTTTTTTGTGCCAAATTCAACTCAACTCCTATTAGTTCACACTCTCCCTATATATATATATATCTTGTTCAAATTTTCAATCGTTCATAAAATACTTTTTATTCATCCACTCAAGTTCAAATGCATTTTTTTTGGAACTTGTAGTGGATGACACTGGATGTTAATGCAGTTTTTCAAATATTAATTCAGTAATTAAATTTAATTAATCAATTTTAGTTTTTTTAGATTTAAGTTGCATGTATCTACCAATAGATGGCGCCAGATAAATTAAAAAAAAATGAATGAAAATTATTTATAAAGGACTTTCTGCAATATAGTGAAAAAATAGGAGGAATTGACTTAAAATTTTTTTATATTACTTGTTCCATGATACCTTTGATACAATGGATCATCACATCATCATCATCATCAATAACATTTATTTGAAGTAGGTCTTTTAAATTGAAAAGACCTCCTGTATTATCAAACGCAAAAGATTTCAAAACTAAAATTTAAAAAGAAAAAAAATGGTCAACTGGGACTTAATGATAAGGACATTGGCGAAAACTGAGTCATTGGTACAATCTAGTTCTTTTTGAGAATTTTCCCCAAGAAAGATATTTTATTCTTTATTCTTTGGTGTTGTAGATGAAAAGATCTTTGTGTAACTATGGGCATGATTAAATCTCCTTTAAACCTGTGATAATCTCATGGCAACCCTTCTTTTGCAATTCCTTCTTTCTTCATGCGAATTTTAATTTCAACAATGAAGAAACAATCAGCACACGTCAAATACTAAGTAATTAAAGAGTTTATTTTGCATTTACATGAGTTACAGTATGATTTTTCGCAATCTTTGTACTAATAGAAATGTATGCATTTGCCAAGTAATAAAATAAGTTAGTATACAAGCATACAATATATGTTATAAAGTTATAATATATAATATACTGATATACTATATTAGTATATATACTATATTATTATATATACTATATTAGTATGTTATATATGTTTAATTATTAATCTCTTTAAGAAGATGTATCATTTTCCCTCAAATTTGGTAAAAATTATTTAACAAAAAAACAAATGCTTGCTTATGATGAAGTTATCAATCATTAATAAGATGAAATTAATAAATAATATGAAATACTTTCAATAACACAAACGCTATGTATTAGCTTAAAGGTTTCATTAAAAAAAAAATTAGCCTTTTCGTTAATATTTTTCAATTCAGACTATCCATTCTTATTAAAAGAATTTGTTGTTGTTATTCCAATACAGCCCTTAGAGTAAATGTCTTTCACTATTAGAGCTACAGACATGTAGCAAACACAACATTATTCAAGACAGGCTATTGGATTGCATTAACATTTTGGCACTATATTTTGAACAAAAAATCCTTATGACCAATATTTGCTCCCTACAGGATCCCACTTTTTTTTTCTATTTACGTCCAAGTTCATATTGCTACGTATGGCCACTCGCTCATTAGCTATCAATTCTGGATGTAGCCTAACATGCTATATACAGCTACATCAACAGTTGTTTTTCAAAGGCGTGAACTTTGATCTGTGGTGAACAGTGAACCCGCAGTTTATAGCAAAGCCTGTGTTATTCAGGGAATAGAATCACAGAATAGTAATATTATAGAGTGCGTCCACCCTATTCTAAAAGAACAAAAAGTTGGGGCACACGTCTGTCGACCTTTTCGTACTGGAGTTATTGTTGCATCGCCCTTTGGCTACTTTTCTCTGCTTTTAAGTATTTGCTTGGAAAAAGTAAGCATTCCGAAAATTCCCAGTAATACCTAAAATTCTTCTCAAATCATATATTTATTTCGTTATGTGCTAACTAAGGATAAATAAAATAGATACAAGAAATGTTATTTTGTTTATAACTGGTTATTTTGTATGAAATATAATAAAATGCATTACAAAATTTTTTATATAAATGAATATTTTATTTTTATCATTTTGGAGGTAAAATATTATACAAGAAAAATTAATAATAGAATATAAATGCCAAACATTTAGAAAAATTAAATTTACAGCTAAACAGAATGAGCCATATCTTTTGAAAATCGTTGTATGATAGCAAACCTTTTTCTCTCTTTGGGACAACAGCATACTGTAGTAATTGCCAGTAATAAAGATTGTCTCCAAGCTATCATGTTAAACAATATAACCGCCAAATACATGCCTAAAACTAATTCTGAATGAGAGAAGCAACACACAGTGCAATACAGGCTCATTTTTCCTTTATTATGAAAGTAAAGAATGTGACACACCATCACGTTACTCTTGACAGTGGACAGTGATGTTTGTAAAACACATTCGAGCAGTATGATTACGTGAGGAGTACGTTTGCCCCATACTAGCAATCCTGTCGCGCGCTCTATTATATTACTACTCCATGAATAAACCAAGGAATTTGATACACATTTTGCTATTGCCGTCTAGAACGGTTACATCTGAGTGGAAGGTGGGAGAGAGAATCGCGTCCTTGTCTTTCTGTTCGAAATGAGTGAAGGACTTCTCCTCCCCCATAAAAAAAAAAAAGGAAACACGAATTTTGGTGCTGTTGTGATTGTCTCTAGGTATGAAATTCACCCCCTTTACACCAATTCTTACTCGAATATGTTTATGTAGAAGTTATTATGTGAAAACTAATTGTGATTAATTATGGGAAGACGAACAGGAGTGTAAGCAGTTTTTGTGCATCGGAAAGATTAATTCATCTACCGATTAATTTTAATTGAATGTTGCTTATAATAATTTGACATTAAAGTAACTGAACACATGCAGAGCTGTAATTTTTAGATAATATTTTATAGAAATTTATTTTGGATGCTATTGTTAAAATTATTATTAAATTGGGTTATAAATAGATGCTACTATTAAATTAGGTTATATTTTATGAAAGTTAGCATATACACATGACAATTGTTTGGATAAAATTTGGCAAAAGTTGACAAAAATAAAAATATTATATTTAAAATAAAACAATTAAAAAAGTTTTCTAATTTTCTTTTATGAATACTCTAATAATTTCGAATAATACTACATTTAATACATTGTTCAATGGAATCGGTTATCTTAATTACTAGTATGCATATTTATTATAATTTATGTCAAATGTGTTATATCAAGAAAACTCCAGTGACGACAGGACCATCTGTTGAATGCTTTAGTGTCCAAAAGGGACGGATAAATGTCTTCAGAACAAGCAACACTTTCTACACACTCCGCGCAGATTTTCCGTAAATCACTTAACTTTAAAAGAGCACGTTTCAGTGAATCGTGTCTTCTTTTTTTTTTTTTTTTTTCCTTTTTCGATCCTTCGTTGTAACTTCGCCTTACGCCTCCTCTCACTGTGTTCGATGCATTTGAAGATTGTTCTTTTCTGTTTGGGGCGTACAACAACCACGCGTCATGACGATTCCATTTGTGCCACTGTTCCCTGGGGGCACTCCTCTTTTTCGCTACCAACCAATAGTGATGCGTCAGACGAAATAGAACAAAGAATCCCCTCGAATAATAACAATAGGAAAAAAAAAATATATAGAAAGCCAGAGAGGAAGAAAGAGAGACAGCAGACGTAAAGGGGTTGAGAATAATGGTAAAAATAACGCAAAAGAATAAAGCAGGAGAAGAACTCTTCAACTTAGCTCGCTCGTCAACAGTCGAACCAAGCACCTATAATAAAAAAGGAGGAAATACTTCTTTTATTTTATTTCGACCGATACGATGCGTGTGCCCAGGCAATGGCGGCTGTTTGAAAAGCTATAAAATAATCGATCTGGTAGAGCCAAAGTTCTATTTCTCAAGAGTTATATATACACATTTTTTTTCTCCTCTCGCTCTGTTCTTTTGTACGATTGGACCGGTGGGATAAGGAATGCTATTTCTGGCGTGCGGTTCTATTCGCCAAGATCTTCTGCCTTTTGCGTTGAGAATCGTAAAGCAAATATCTCAAGTACTAAAAAAATCTTTATACACGTGAATACAAACGAATTAGTGACTATGTAAATGTGATAAAGCGAATTAGGTTTTATTTTTCATTTTGTACAAGCATCGAGAGCCTGTATTCCCAAAATTCAAAATTCAACAAGAGGAAAGGTCCCCGAAATTATATCAAAGATTGATACTTTAATGGAGTATAGCAGGAAATCCTTCCACGGTGTTGTTATTATTACGGAATATTATACATTTGTGCGTCTAGAAAAGACAACCATAAAAGAACCAGAGACAAATGGGCTTCCGATATAATGGGAATTGAGATATGTAGTCTAATAATGTCTGAAAAACGATTTAAGTTCCTATTTGAGATTCGACAGTGAAGACGCATGAAATGAAAGGAAGAAAACGGATAATTTGGCCCCTATACTTGAAGTGTTTTCTTAATTTTTCCAAAATTGTAACAAAGCTTATTCAGTTAGTGATTATTGTACAATTGACGAAAAGTTGGAAGCTTTCAGGAGTAATTGTTTCTTCAGGCAATACATCCCTAGCAGACTAAATAAGTACAGAATAAAATTATTTGCATTAACAGACACATGTACTATAATAAAATTAAACAATACGCTACAGTAAATCTGGAAATATATGTTGGTAAGCAGCCTACAGATCTATTTGGAATTAACAAGAAAGCAGCAGATGCTGTAAAGCGGCTCAGTTCTGTAATCTCAGAAAATGGACGTAATATAGGTGTGGACAATTGATTTGCCTCGTTAGATTTAGTTAACTGAATAATCTTACTGTAGATGGAACCAGGAGGAAGAAAAAGTGTGAAATTCCAGCAGAGTTTACTCAAACAAAAACTCGGGTAATAAAAACATCACTGTCTGGGTTTCAGAAAAATTAAACTCTATTATTTTAAGTAATCAAGAAAAACAAATTGTGATTCTCTTCACAGTGCATTCATGATGAGAGGATATATGCATCATGTGTTAAAAAACAAACCTGATATGGAAATCTTTCACTACCCAACTAAGTTAGTGGTTGAAAGTATTCACCAGCTGTGTATAGTATTTAACATATAATGTCACTAGAAAAGCTAATAGATGACCTATGATAATCTTATATAGCATGATGAATATAGCAGTTATAAATGTTCAAATAATATATCATTCAAATAACTTCTCAATGAGCGCTAGGCGCAGTGAGTTTTTAAAATTCCTGTGAGGTAATCATGCTGATGATTACTTGCGAAACGTTTGCAACGTTTATCATTACCTAGAACCTCAAACAGGATATTTAGAACCTTTTTCCAGATGAATATAAACTTCAAACCTATAGAAGAGGCTCGAGGTACAAAAGGCAGTGAATGTAACTATCCCAAGAACAAGTACAAATGTAAAAACTGTAAAAATTTCCAATGCTTAGAACACGCTCAGAAAATATGTGTTGATTGCAAATTTTTATTGTTCACTGAACTTCAACATTTTCATGACATAACTGTATAGCATTTACAATAATTCCTTATAAAAATAAAGCAAAATTTGTTTATACATTTTCCTTAAAAACTGCATAATATATAAAATAATAGGTATATTAACCGATTGTATGTTTAAAAACATGCTTTAATGATTTTCACTTGTATTTGCTTAGGTTGTGTGCCATATTGTAAACTGGAATTTTGTTATTTGTGTTTATAATTCTTCTTCTTCAATGGTGCGACAGCCCCATTGTGAGCCAAAAAACTTCTGCCTACTGGCAGAACATGAAAATGTGAAATGAAATGAAACATGAAATGTTTCTGAAAGGAAAACAACATTTCTGAAACATGAAATGTTGTTTCCTTTTTACGAGTCAGGTTGTCAGCTATACTTCCAACGCTTTACAGTCATATTAGACTGGGACCTACAGTTTAAAGTGGATAGTTTATAATAACCTCAAATATGTATTTTTTCTTAGTTTATCTGTTTACATTTATATATTTATATATTTGTATTGTATTACAAAGTATATCTTAGTGGCGCAAAAGTAAATTTGGCGCCTGTGAGATGCAACGTGACTTTTAAGGGAACAACTTACTGTACGATCATTCCAGGGTTAAAACTGAATGAAAACGACAATATGAAATTCCATATAAATACACCCCTTGAGTTAATGGATGAACTCAGAGCCAATAAAGGAAAATATAAAAGACGATTGTAACACGCAACTACACGCACTACTAGCAACTTCCAGCTCCTGTAGATACTTGTAACAGCTCTTGAAGCGAGGCCGGTAAAGGATTTAATTCCAGAATTTATAAAGGAAAACTAATTGATGAGTTTAATCTAAAAGCTGAAAATAATTTATCGGCACCAAAATCCTTAGAGTCTAATTTCGAAATAAATCCAAAAAAGAAAAAAATCTGTACTTTTTTTTCTTCAAAATCTCAATAACCATTTAAAAGTCAGAATGTGTTTACCTAAAACCAAAATACAAGCGGAAAAATGAATCACGCCAGTACGAATTTGCATACTCAGCGAGAAAAAGCAAACCTTATAACCTTGCTGCACCCACTAAAGCAAGGTTAAATAATAATATAAATTACAGACTCGAAGATGAGTCTCCGCATTCAGTGCCAAGTACGCCAGTGAGATAGTCATAACATTAAACACCAGTCAAAACAAGAAAAATAATCGAAACGGAACTTTCGTCATTGACATTGGAGCCATTATATCAATAACTATTTCACAGATTTTAAAGAAGTGTCTGTTTCGAATATTATAATTTCAGATGGCACAGCAATAAAAATAAAAGAGATTTTAAACATTTCTTTTAAAATAAATAATCCCAAACAAAATGTAACTTTGGTCACATTACTCGTATTATATGTCCTAATTTAGAGACACATTTGGTTATTAAATTGCACAAAATAAGTCTTAACGATTAAATTTGCAGGAAATAAATATATAGTCGCAAGAATTTTTCTGTAAAAAGAGCTGTGAAGTTCTTTTGGAATGTTATGCCATAAAAGACCTGTACCAGTTATAACCAGTACAAACAGATAATACATCGTTGAAGCATATAGCATTATTATATGCACATAAAAATCTTATTGAAATTTGGCATAGCTGCTTAGATTACAGAAGCGTCAAAGCTAGAATTTAATAGTACATTTAAGGTTAGCTTATGGAATTCAATTCGATAATTGCAAACATGATACTACTTGCACAGATTGCTTAAAATGCAAATTGCATGAACTTCCGTATCCTAAATTCAGGTCTTCGGAACCCCTTCTACACGCACGTTTGCGTCCATTTAAAACTCACTCCGTACGTGGAAATTTGTAACTTCCTTCGATGATTACAGTAAATATACAATGATTTAACTAAGTAAAAAAAAACGAAGTAATGGAAAACTTAGACAATTTTTGTAATTACCAATATTAAATTTGCAAAAATCCTCTAAGAAACGACAGAGGAGGCGAATACCTTAACAAAGACATATCTAGCTATTTTTAACGCCTCGCTATTCGACACAAATTTACAGTTGCGTATTGCCCAGTACAAAATGGTTTTTATGGACGACAAAGCAGACCACTTATTAAAATGGTAAAATGTTTTCTAGCCTATTCAGGTTTACAGAAAAGGTATTGGCCAGAAGCTGAGCTCACAGCAAATTATCTGCAGAATAGAATTCCCACTAAAGCTAACGAGAAGACGCCATACGAATTATGGAACTCCAGAAAACCAGACATACTTATCTAAAAAGATTTAGATCTAAAGATTTCGCATACATGCATAAAACGAAAACAGGAACACCGTGTAACATGCAACAGAAAATATACTTATTGAATACGACGACAAAAGAAAATGTTACGGAATTCTGATTTCTAATGACAACATAAAAATAAGAAGAACAGGAAAATGTATCGAAAATAAAGAAATATGGGATGCCATTACTTTATAGAGATCAAGATAAAAAACGAGAGGCTACGAATCACAATGAAAGAAGAAATTTAAGAAGTAAAGAAAGTTGTCCAGAATATCCAGCAGATAGACAAAAGACTACCACCTGACAACATGGTTACTGTGCGAAAATTGATAGCTGTGAACTAATGACTGGATAGAAATTCAGGCAATAAAGAAAGAAGAAAAGATAAATTTATAGAAGCTGCAAAGGAAGAAATGGAGAGTCTAGAAGAAATTAAATCTTGGGATCTTATACAGTTTCAGGTAAGGAAAGCCCTAGTATGTAAATGGATATTCAAAACCAAGAGAAATGAGAAAAGCGAGATATATCACTACCCACTTGTAGTGAAAAATTTCAGCGAGAAATTTGGGATAGTCTATAACGAAACTTTCGACAAGTAAAGTACACTACAATCAGAACATTTTTCACAAATGCAGTATACAACGATATGAGCACATGGCATATGCCAAACTGATGTAAAAACAGCATACCTTTAGGAAACTTGGAAGAAGAGAATGAGATATACATGGATCAACCAGAAACATACGTAATACCAGAAGAAAATAACAAAAATTGCAAGCCGAAGAAAGTCATTAATGTTTCCAAAGAAATTGCAAGGGCGTAGAATGAAAGAATTGCTGAAAGTCTCCATAAACCCAATGTCAAACAAAGAGAAGCATATATAGTACATGTCACTTCATGAAAAGAAACTTCATCTAGATCATTCTCTACGTCGAGGACATTTTAATACCAAGCGAGAACGAAAAAAAAAAAAAAATGATTAAACCTCATTTTCAAAACTGAAGCAAAAATACTCCTTAAAGACCTTGGATGAGCAAAATACAATCTAGATAATAGAAATAACAAAAAGGAAAAGATGGGAATTTGGGCATCAGCCAAAAGGAAAAAGTAGAATAAATAATAAAGAAGTTCGATCTAACAAATATTCAACTAACATATACACCACTGGAGACAAATTATTGCAAAAACGAAAAGAAGATGAACATTCCTAACAATACTCAATTCAGACATGCTATCTGAGCTTTGCTACATTGAAACCACTTAACATAAGTTGCAAGCTAAAGAAAGCCATTAACGGTCTCAAAGAAGGTTTTGTGAAAAACTAAAAAAAGGCTCGGCTCTATTTTCCACCGACGCTGAATACATCTCAGCAGCAAATTCTGTTCAAGAAATCCAACGGTTAGTAAAGTTTTCTAACGACCTATCTCAGAAACAGCCAATTATATCATATGAAGATAAAAAGTCTTGCATCAAGTTATCCCAAACCGAAAATACAAATTAAATAACAAAAACTATTGATGTAAATTACCATTTCCTTAGAGATTTTCAAGAAAAATCAGTAATGCATGTAGAATACTTATCAAGTCAAGAAACGATTGAAGACTCTTTTACAAAGCCACTTCCTAAAACCCAAATTTGAAAGATTCAGAAATCTGTTACAGGTTACATCGAATTAAATGATTCAGCTGTGGTGGTGGAGTAGAATGAATAATCCAACATGTCCAAGAAGGCTCTAAACATATGAATTCCTCTTATTCCATTATGTCTTGTCCTCGCAAGACGTAAAACTAAATTCTTTTCCTTCTGATAAATGTAATTTTTTTTGCGTGTCATATCAACTAAGTATCAATAGAAACTATTCAACTGGATTAAGTCATCATGAAATAACGAAATTGTTTTCTATCAATAGATATCATTTAGCTTATTAGCGAATAATTTTGGCTTAATAGCGAATTTCTGTGTTATAAAGATATATATTTTGGTGATTTAAAAAAAATACCCAATAATTTGACGTTAAAGCGATATAATTAGGCATAAAAGCAATTTACCAATAAATATTTGCTGAGATAAAAGTTGGCTTAAAGGCAATTTATCAAATTGACGATCAAGCAAAAAAATTGACGTTAAAGCGATAAAAATTATTGTAAAAGCAATTTAGAAATGCAAGTGAATATAATAGCGATTTGGATGCCTATATTAAACAACATATGTGTATTGTATATTATGATACTCCTTTTTGTTAACAAACTAGTGCCTTTATTATTTCATATTTATTTAATTCCATTTGCTAATTCTCGCGCTAACTGTAGAACAAAAGTGTTTCTAATTCAAGTGTTTATATTTCAGCTTTTTACATTATGTTACTACATTTGATGTTTCGGTAAAATTTTCTACTATTGACTTTTGGTGTATGGCTCTCCTATGATACCAAGTGTTATGTTGCTAAAGGTTTTAATTAAGGTTTAAATTTTTAATTAAACCATTAGACCAAAAAGTTACTTGAAGAAATTCAATCCAAAGTGAATCAGCATGTTCAATCTAAGATGGATAAATCACTTTCTAAGATGAATCAAGATGCAATCAATTTCTAAGATGAATCAAGATGCAATCAATTTCTAAGATGAATCAAGATGCAATCAATTTCTAAGATGAATCAAGATGCAATCAATTTCTAAAGTAGATAAGATGCCATCAATTTCTAAGATGGATCAAGATGCAATCAATTTCTAAGATGAATCAAGATGCCATCAATTTCTAAGATGGATCATGATGCATCAATCAATTTCCATGACGGATAAAAATGCATCAAACAGCTTTCAAAGGGGATCAAGAAACAATCAATTTCTAAGATGGATCTAGATGCATGAATTTCCAAGATGGATTAAGATGCAGCAATCAATTTTAAAGATGGATAATTCCAAACTATTCTAGATACTGTTTCATCTGAATTGAAGGAAATAGAGGTAATAAATAAATATTCTTTTTTACATAATTAAAAGTATCTGTATCATTGTACTCATAGTTAAAACTTCTAGTATAATATTAAACAAAATTCTTCATAGTGAGGGAAATATTTAAAATTTAGCTTTAATATCACTGAAGTAGAAAAAAAAAAATTTCTAATGCATAAGATGGCGAAAGTATCATAGTAATTTTTATTAGAAAGTACACAAAGTATATATGTACAAAGGGTACACCTGATATAACATTAACCCAAAACCTCTTCTTTGATGGAATATTGAAACACTTAATAACATCTTTTAAATTGATGGACCCGAGATGAAAAGTAGTTTTGAAATATCTATCCAACTTTACAACTATTTGGTTGATGTTTATTTAAGAAATCCTTGCAGTTTGATTTCATTCCTTTACATAAATATCTCTAACCGATGTATTTGCTGCAGTCTGTAAATATAAAACGAATTATGATTCTTCAGATGGATTTCTTTTAACTAACAGAATCAGGAAATATTTTTTGAAAAATAAAACAAAAGTCACAATAAACTAAAACTATTTGATCAAATGGAAATAACAATATAAATTACTGTTATGATCAATTAATATAAGGAAAGAGTTTGTATTTCTTCTTCATTGGCACACAACGGCCCCATGACGGGCCCAGGCCGTTTGCCTACTGACATATTTCGAGACAGGAGATTCTTTTAAAGGTGTATGATTGTCAACCCTACGCCTAACAATCCTATAAGACTGGGACCTACAGATTAAAGTGGGTTCCAAATCACTACAAACGTCTATGGCATTGTTGGGACCCGAAACCATGGCACCGAGAGCCAGAGCACGAGTCACTCGGGCATCAGGTCCTGTGCTTTTATTGTGCAATAATAATAACTTGCCCTGTGCAATAATAATAACTTTTGGAAACAGCTGTAAAATTGAATCCATTTATTTGATAAAAGTGAAGAAAACGTTAATTAAATTGCAAAAATTTTAGAAAAATTGAAAATTTATTTTACTTTTTAAAGAAATAAAAATTTATTTTTAGATATTTGAGGCATAAGAATTTTAATCTTTACGATATGCACGTATTATTCTTTTATCAAAGAATGCACTTTAAAATAAATGCACACACACACGTACACAGAGTTATTTGAATGAAACGAAATTCAGTAGAGGTGCTGTACATGTACAAAAAGCGATTAAAATTTCAGAGGAATTGAATGTTTTATTAAGGAAATATAACTGAAGGAAATGCATCTTTCTCTGACCATTACGCAAGCCGTTGTAGTATTGAATATTTATTCGTAGAATTTATGAAGGTCATGTCCTTTTTCGGATTTTTTTTTACTGAATTCTCTCCAACTAGTTAGAGGGTGATATATTGGGACGATTATAGATGACAGTTAGTCGGACTTAATCGTCTATTTGGAAGAGTTCTGGAGGTTTTGCTATTAATCGATACAGAGTCTCAGAAAGCATTTAATATACATTCTCACTGTATTCAAGTCCTCTTCTTCAATGGCTCAACGGCTCCATGATGGACCAAGGCCGTTTGCCAACAGGCAGATTCAGGAACATGATATATTCTTCTTTTTACGGGGTTGTCAGCCCTAAGCTCTACCGTCATATTAGATCGGGACCTACGGTTTAAAGTAGATTCCGAACCACTACAAGCATCTATTGCACCACTGGGAACCCGAACACTAAACCTGTGGCACTGAGTGCCATCAATCCCCGTATATAATATAATATAATCTATATAATATAAATTTGATTTTTGAGATAAAATAATTTTTTTTCATAGCTTCTAAATTCAGATCCGTTTGCTATTGAATCATTTAATTTTAATCATGAATGTTATTAGGTGTCCCCTGCTTTTCTGTCTGGCAATGAATTGTACACAAAGCTGCTGATGATCAATTTCCAATTATGCTCCGTTTATTGGAAATGAGAACAAATTATCTTAAAAATACCAAAATTAAGATTTTTTCCAATTTTCTTTCATGTATGATGTGTAATAAAACCAGGATACATTATTTAAGACATTAATTGAGCTACAAATCTTATTAATGGAAATTGATCAAATGGGATGATGGAAAATATCAAATGTGATGATGAAAATTGTAATTAAATTTATTGGTTTAGCCAGAACATCAATAATAACTTCAATTATCCATACTTTTTTATTAAAGAATACAAGCTTTCAATAAATTGACATTATTCTTAATTGTTTCTTATCATCATAGACGACTATTATCTATTGATTATTTATATATTATTTAATTATTTAAATTATTAATATTGAATTATTTATTTATTTAATTTGTTTTCTATATGACAAAAAAATTTCTTTCCCATGAAAAAAAAAATTTTTTTAAATTCACTTCAATATTTTACATAATTTAACTTTGCGATAGAAGAGAGATCGATTTCCATGATCACATATGTTATTCACATGTGTAAACTCAGTTACATTAAGCAAGGGTAAATAAATTTTAATTAGTCGAGTTTAATTTTCTGAAAAATGTTCATTGCTTAACATTTCGTATTTCATAATTATAATATTTCTTAAATATGCTGTTTTTTTTGTTTCATTTTCTTTGAATTATGAAGTTAATAAGAAAAGTCATCATTATTAGTTTTCGTAATTTTTTATTTCATTAATTTATGAATAAAAATATTTATTTAACTAATTACATTTATTTATTTAAATATAACAAATATATATATTTGTTATCATTTTGTTGTGTAATTGTTGTATAATATATATATACAATTATACAATTATACGCAGTGAAAATATCAATATAAATTTTGATTATTTTTAATAACTTAATGTAAATTTACTTATGATCACTGTTCAATTACTTTATAAGAATTTCTTTTTAAAAATCAATAAATTTGTTTGCCTACGTCTGATAATTTTTTCATCTATGTATTTTTTTTGCTTATTGTTGTGTATAATTACTTTATTCTCAAATTTATTTGTTCTGCCATAATTTCATTGCACTTCTTATTATCTGTACTTTTTTGCTTTAAAATTACTTTTTTCTTTAAAAATCCCTAAAATTACTTAATTTTCTTTAAAAATGTATTAATAAAATGTTAAAAGCAGAGAGTTGTATTTCAGTTGGAGATGCTATCCGTTTACTGGCGCCAATTTGGCGTCGAAAAATTACTAAATTCTATGGTTCCCTAAACTAAAATTTTACCAAATCGATTCTCTTATATTAAGATTATTTTACAAAAAGTAAAACACAGTTAAAGTTAAACAATAACTCTTTGAAAGACACAATTCTCAAACTATTACTTTGTTTTGATTTATCTAAATAGTTTAAAGTATTGCGCAGTTTCAGTTTTAAAAAAAATCCAAAAACGATGGCACACACACACACATGCACAGAAAAAAAAAAATCAGAAGTTAATCTTTTATAAAATCAAAAACCTTCCTCCGAATAATGGACACCTGAAAGACTTCCAAAAATTTTAAAATGAAGAAATAGATCCATCGAAGGCTCAGGGTTTTAGAAACTAAGTCCAATCTTCCTCGATTTAAGCCACCAGGGTGCAGCAGTTGGGAACAGAAAAAAAGAAAGTGTCGCGAAGGAAAGGAAAGTTTTTTTTCTTCCCCCGTGCCACATATCGAAGTAGACAGCCTAAGCAAAGATAAATGGTTGAGCAAGTCGTGCTATTCCCCAAACGATCTTTGATCATTAAAAAAAAAAAAAAAAAGGTCCAAGAAAAAAATTGCTCGGTAAAGGTAGAAAAAATAAGTAAAATAGTAGGAGATTTTCCCAGTTGCGGTGAACCTTTGGTGCTGCTGAACTTCAATTGCGAAGAATAGTGGCCTTTTAGCTCCCAGCAATTAAACTGCATTGTGTCTTAAGGGATTTTTAGAAGAAATTCAATTATGTATTACTTGATATATAAGGTTATTCAGAGACATTCATCCAATTTCGACTTCCTGTATATTGAATACTCACAATATTAGATACATTTCAAAATATTAGATCTTTCGAAAGCATTGCAATTGCTCCCTTGACATTTGATAGAAATGGTAGGATCTTGATTGAGAAATTGGCATTTGAATTTTGAGTTAATCTTTTTGTTTCTGACAAAAAATATGTGGTATTTAGAGAAAATACTTAATGGAATGTACTTATGTAGAGTTAAAAAATAAAAGTTTTGATACACATTTATTTACAGAAGCATAATTATAGTATTTTCACTGAATAAAAAGCATATCTGCTGAATAACATTATTTTAAAAGGTTTATAAATAACAATATTTTAAATATTATTAAAAAATTGCAATCACGTTTTTTTTATTCCGGTAAAAAATAACCAAAGAACTAACATGTTATTTTTATTTTTCTATGAAAAGTGTTATCAAGAATTACACATTTTCAAAGAGAACAAAAAATGGTGTCTTGATTTTTCTAAGCATAGTTAATCTCCCTCAGTTTAGTTGGAAAAGAAGAAACATGAATATGTTTAACGTTTTGCCCATTTAGTAAATTTTTTAATAAGGCACAACATATAATGATGAATAAAACATAAAAATGAATGCGAAATTACAAAGTCTGTGCATACAAATGTTAAATATGCTTCCTTTCATTCATATTTATTATCACTACTCACCACACAGTGGTGCTTAAAACTGAGACTTACTTAATTTTAATTAGACTTACTTAGTTAATTACTTTATTTACTTAGTTAATTACTTTTTACTGAGACTTACTTAATTAATTACTTTAAACTTACTTTTTATACCTTTGGAAATGTCGGGGATGGAATTGCATTACTGCTACTACTAAACCACATTACATCAAAATGCCCCTTTCAGCTTAAGACGTGAATTTTCATAAGTGATGTTGCACTACTGCTACAACAACAACACACCACATCACTGTACCTATTTAGAGTTTAGGAAAGTTATGCAAATTGCATAGCAGTAGTTGCTACTACTATATACCACACCACATCAATGTGCCTAGAACTGAGATACCTATTTACAGTTTAGGAAAGTTACTGGGGATGTTGTACTACTGATACCACTACAACGCACCACATCACTGTGCCTAGAGCTGACGCTTTGTTTTTCAGTTTGGGAATATCGTGGGTGAAGTTGAACTACTACAACACTGTGCCTGGATCTGAGTTATTTTGCTACAATTTAGAAATGTCGATGGGGGATCTTTTGTTTATACATAATAATGGGGCCAATAAATAGAGGGTTCAAAAATTAAGAGATTAAAAAAGAAATGGATATGAAAGCTGCAATAATTATATGAAAAAGCTTTGGTGAAGGAGTTCCCAAAGACAATAAAACTTACAAGATTTGTGCGGGAGTGTAAGAAACAAAGAAAATAAAACTTTTCAGTGTTACCATTTGATGTTTCAGTGACTCTAAAATGATGATCAAATTTCAGTTAAAATATGACATGAAACAATAATAATTAAAACAAATGGAAGAATTATGTGATTGAAATTGATATATAAGGTCTAAATTTAGTGTAAAACAGCATTCATGCGTATCACACCAAAGTGATTTGAAATTCTACATGTGTTGTCTCATGAGATAGGAGTTACAGGATGCATTTTCCAACAGGGTAGTGCTCAGCCGTACGCAACAAAGGTATCAAGTTTTCATATTCTATATTGAGGCACTTCCTTGGAATTTAAATCTAAGAATTCGTTACCGATTAAAAATTTGCTATATAATCTGGATTAACAAACTGTAGGAGTTTGGTCGATCTATGGGTATGCTTACAGCAGTTGGAGAATAAGGTTTCGTAGGACATCAGATGTTATCTGTACACCTATATGCCTGGTCGTATTGAATCGTACAATCCAGTTAGAGGTGATTCAACGAGGTGCTGGACTCATATTTCTTCATGAAATTTCCTGCAATAAACAATCGTTCTGCTGCCATTCACTTACTCTTATCAACGTTACAAACATGTATGTAAAATTAAAAACAGCTGGGACAAGTCCTTCACAGTGCACTCATTTTTCTGGCATTTAGAGATGGACAGAAATCCAGTGTCCCTTTTCATCATGTTTTGTGTCATTGAATATATAATAGATAAGCAGATAAAAAGTATGATTGTTAATTCTAGCATTGAATAATTATTAAATTAATTTTAGTATCAAGAATTCCTCGCCTCAGTTCACGGTCATATGTGAACTGACCGTGTTATTTATATCGCAAGTACAATGTAGCTTAAAATACGATTTATACAATACTTGCAATATTTATGCAATTTACATAAATATTGCAATTTATTTTTATTTGCAATTTATTCAGTATGGACAATGTATGCAATATATTTACAATTTATTCTGTATGAACAATGTATGCAATATATTTACAATTTATTCTGTATGAACAATTTATACTATATATTTACAATTTATTCAGTATGGACAATTTATACAATACTATACAATTTATATCGTAAGTAGCTTAAAATACAATATTATATACTTACAATATTTATCTATATTTACAATTTATTCAGTAAAGATAATTATACAATACTTACAATTTCTTCAGTAGTGATAATTGTACAATACAATATAATTTAACGATATAAATTGTATTTGTAAGTAAAAAGTAGCTTATATAATTTATGCAATACTTACAACATTTATACAGTGCACTTACAATTTATTCAATACCTACAATATTTTTATAATTTATACAGTACAATTTATATCGTATTATATACATCTTTGGGGCACCTCCATTGGCCTCGTGTTTCACGTGTTCTATGAACAATTCACCAACGGTAATAAGGGCATTACATTCCAGAAGGGCATTTAAGAGATCTATCATTCATGGAAAACAACAGGGAAAATTCTCATTACGACATGAATTTGAATGCGAGACGTTCATACATATTTTCACAATCTCTATTGGGTGTTATTGTTTCTAAAAGCACAGATTGGCACGGGAAAGCACAGCCATCAGTGAAATAGTGTCAATTTCAATCTTCTTAATCTTTTAACTTACCATTGAGCCACGAGTAAAGATAATTCTTAAGTTTAATTTTGAATTGTTAGAAAAATATTCCAATATTTAAAAAGAAAAAAAAACTTTATAGTTATCTTTGTACTTACTCAGAACAACAAAAGTCAATAGTATAATGATGAAGATAAATTAAAGTTGTGCTTTTACATAATTTAAATATTATTATCAATATGTTTTTAATACATTATCATAATGTAAAAAATTCTTTTTTATTGTGCTTCAATTGAGGTAACTGAAGTTTTTATAAAAAATTCCCTTAGAACTTTATAGGTGCTGATAGCAATACATTTTTCTTAACAAGAAAAATGTATTGAATATAATATTATCTTGAGTTTTCAGTAAAAACTGGTTTGGGAGGTTAACGCTCAAACTTAACAATATTTCTGAGGAAGGTTTTCTCGATTCAAAGTTCTTTTTTCAACAATAAACCGTTCCGTAAAGATAAATTTCATTCGGGCAAGCCAGATATTCCCCGAAGCTTATAACCTGAGCCGCTCTAAACTTTCTGGAAGGAAAAGTAAAAGTACTAATTCACTTTTCTCCTCAGCGACTAATCCCAGACTTATAGCCCGGAGGATGGAGAGAAGGATGATGAAAAGACTTTTTCCGAATGGGAAAACTTTTTTCCCCTCCCTCTTTGTGTGATGGATGGACGTCAGAGGCAGCCACAAAGTGACCCGCGAGTACGATTGTGTGAGGATAGATTGACCGCTATATGCCAAGAAGTTACGCTCCAGAGCCGAGAGAATGTGCACGCCATGTATGCGTATTGGCGACAACCGGTTGGAATAAGAGCATCTTAGAAATAAACTTGAAAATTTTGTAACAAATTTTTATCTATTTTTAGACTACATAATAACAATTAGTCTGAATTTTGTTGTGTTGTGTTGAAACACAATGATTATAATTAAAGTCCTACTTTCAAAACGCTGTAAAAAAGAAACACTCGTCACAATTTCAAATTTGAACTGAAGGTTTGGAAATTTGAAGGAAGAAACGGTATGGCATCAAAAACAAGTTCCAAAGTGTACTGATAGATGGCGGTGTAAGCGCCATAACGAAAGTGGAATTCGGATGCCAGTGATAGTTTGAATCGAAATGACAAATGTATTTGACATGAGAGCTTGATACATATGTCTTGGAAGGGACAAATGTTCATAAACGAAAATATAAAAACATTGGAACACAAAATACAATTATAGCAAAGTATCTATCTGATATACAGGGTGATTATAATTAAAGGCCTACTTTCAAAACGCTGAAAAAAGAAGCACTCATCGCAATGAGTTCATATTTGAACCGATGGTACTTGAAGAAGGTGGAAACGGTATGGCATCAAAAAAGTTACACCGATTTTTCAGATCCAATGTGGTCTGACCATGTCCTGGTGGATAGCCTTTCCACTAACCGTGCCACCATCGTTGAATGACTTGGAAGTCATTTTTCCATCAAAACCGAATCAATCAAGCATATTGAACACTACAGTTTGCTTAACATGCAACTCCTGGCAAATACGTTGTCATTTCGATTCAAAATATCACTGGCAGCCGAATTAACTTTCTTTTTATGCCGCCTACAGAGCCATCTATTAATACATTTTGAAACTTTTTGATGCCGTAATATTTTCCCTTCTTCAAGTATCTTCAGTTCAAATGTGAACTCATTGGGACGAGTGATTCTTTTTACAGCATTTTGAAAGTGTGACTTATTCACCCTATATATAAAGATTTTCGAAAGCTAAGAAAAAAATATCAGAAAAATCGCGATTACATGATAAAAAGTAAGTCTGGGTCTTATATATTAAAGATAAGGAATGTATACACATGAAAGAAATAAAGCGGAAAATTTTGATTTAACTAAAAATAAAAGTTAATAATTACAAAATGGCTAAGGTTAATCAATATATATATATATAATCCTAATAGTTCGTGATGAAAAGCTGTATCTCAGATTTCTAGAAACAAAACTATTTTTTGAATTTGAAGGCCCGATTTTTAAAATAAAACAAAGTATCGATTTTTTTTTCGTTGAGATCAGAACTTTGAACGTTGCCGGTAACTTTAATATTTTTTTTTTATGTGATTTGCAATTTTATACTTTTTTATATTTTATTTTCAATAATATAAAAAGTCGTTAACATTACTTTTTTTTATTATTTTCACTTTTATACACACTTTTATTTATTATAATTAATTATTTTGTTTGTTATTAATATCGTTATTTTTTACTTTTTTTTTTTTTTTTAACAAAGTAAAAGTAAAAAACGGCAATACAGCAACTTTTATTCATTTTTTTTTGGTTTCTGTGATTATGAATACATATTTTCAAACATGGCTTTTTACATTTATGTAACAGAATATAAACCTCATACAATTTTGTACTTATTTTTTTTTTTTTGTACATCTATGTTGGGAAGAATGGGGGAGGGCTATGGAAATTTTTAAATCTGAATTAAAACATGTAAAGATCTCTGTTTTAAAACATTCTATGATTCATTTTATCAATCATTTTACATTAAAATGTTGTTGCACCAATGTTATTTTAGGTAACATAAACCTTAAAATTAAAATTTTTATTTCAGCTTTTTACTCAAATGCTTGTCATATAAACTGCAAATATATTTTTGCTATATATTTTAATACCTTTTAAAATTAACTGCACTTCTCATATATTGCCCATTTCAACGACGATCATGAAAAAGCGCAATCAATACACCCCTTTCCCCAACAGCAAATCGCTTGTGCTCGAACGTCGTTTTTAATTACAGGAAACTTGAACGAGCCATGGAATGCCTCAGCTTTAAAATACAAACACTCATTTCCATTCTATTTCCCTCAATTTGAGAAGTAGTGCTCCCTGAGTCAGAAAAGGAAGGGACACAATGAGTACACAACTTATCAAAATGAGACGCGCTCATGTCCTGAAAGGAAACGTTCCGGACAGTTAACATATTACCAGCCCGGCAACGCATTCCTTGTGAGGTACTTGTTAAATACTTAAAGCGGTTACGCCTTTTGGAGAGAGAGCTTTATTATGCCCAGCGTCATCGCTTACTGGGCACCCAAACAAAGCTGGGCCTCGCGACAGCTGAGGTCTTCTAATTGAGTGGGGGCGGGGGAGGCGGGATGCCTTGCAGCATCCAAGTGGACTTGAGGCCCCTGACAATGCAGACGATTCAAGATGGCAACTTACTTACAACAGTTTTAATTCAGGCAGTAAAATTTATGATGAGATTACTCCAGTTGCGATGAAAAGCTTAAGATGATGGTTTTAAAATGTAGTATGTGGTAGAAGATTAAAATTGTGAGCAGTGGTGCGTTTATAGAAAGCTTCAAAATATCGATTCGATTAGTAGCTATATAAACACGTGCTATTCACAACATTTCTAATACCAAATGTCTTCGAACCTACGTTGATTGGAAGATGGCAAACCCTTTAAAATAGTTAATTATTATTGCTGTTATAAAAGTTCGACGCATTTAAAGGGAATTATTGATTTTTTAAATGATGTGCACTCTGAAGTCATCCGCCAGATGTATGTAGCTGAACCCAACACCATCGAGTTTTCTAATTGAGTGAGAGGATAGAACCCTTGTAGCATCTTGGACGTGGTAGCCAGCCAATGCAGAAGATTCAAAATTTCAATTTACTACAACAATTTTATTGTGTTTGAATAATTTATGATGTGTTTACACAGTCATATTAGATGGAATAATCCGGAGAAATAATGAAAAGCATAAGATGATTTTAATGGAGGAGGTAAATGGAAAAAAATTAAAATTGTGAACTGTGGTACATGTGACGAAAGCTTCAATATGTTTATTAAATTAATACTGACGTAAACACGTAGTGAAATATAGAACATTATACTGTATCCTTAAATCATTATTAAGCTTATAAGATGCACCAATCCGATGGGAGTTTAATCTTATGCCCTTATAAGTGATATGAATTTCTGATTTAAAATTGTTGAAACACTTACATCGTATTACATGAAAATGAGTAATATTGTTATAGCAGTTGATGAGTAAAGGTAATATGGGTTAAATCAAAGAATATACATACATAATATGTTAAATATTTAAATATTTATCATTATATTATTATCTTATGTTAGAAATATTACATAGATTTAAAGATATTTGTCCTATGTTTCATTGCTGGAAATCATTTCATGTAAAAGTCACAGCAGTTCCAAAATCATGTAATGCCAATTCGTTCGTGCAAACCGCATGTATGATTTAACACAAAAGAATCATATACTTACTTAGAGAATGCTGTAAAAATAGCGACATTTTAATAGATTTAATAATACAGAACTCATTTGTATTCATAAAATGCACTGAAGTACTTCTCAGAATATTCCATTAATTGAAATTTTGTTCGTTTCTTAATCAAAGTGCATGCAAAAATCAATATATTAATAAATATCAGTGATAAGGAGTTATTTATGAAATGACTCTAATTCGCCGTTATTAAATTCTTTTCAAATCGAGTCCATTTGTTCTTTTTGGTCGTGAGAAAAAGAATTGATCCAAACACACAGTTCCTTACGAAAACAACCCTCTCCGCGTATCATTAGGAAGTTGTGAATATGAATAAGCACGATCGATTTGATGATTTCAAATGTTACATGTTGTCACAATGGCTGGATCGAATCAATACTTTCTGGGAAGTTATGAATATTTCACAGAAAGAACGTATTCGCTGTTATTGAATATCTCGAAAACAGGTATAATTGATTTTTTAATCGAATCTTCAAGAATTTCTATTTCAAGGTAACTTGAGAGGTTTATTGTTCAGAAGGCATACTTGTTAATAAGTAATACATACTTTCTGTTTAAATTTTTAAATTTACTTCACTTACTAGATCAAATTACATAGAATAAAAGAGAAAAAAAGAAATGCTGATAATGTCAAGTACTTGAATTTTGTTTTCATCAATAATACAGTGAAATTTGGTAGAGAACATCAGTCAGGTTGTTTTATGGTTTGGCTTGGTTTGTCGCTCACTGTCATCTTGTGCATACGGGGGCTAAACAGACCAGGACGTACAATTTAAAGTGGATTCCAAACCACTGACAAACATCCATACCGGGGATTGAACCCGAAACTTGATTGCATTATGGGATCAAGTATATAAAATTCGGTAGAGGGAAATGTACTTTTGCATTTGCGTGTTTTAGTGGAAAATGATTGAATATAAAAACACCATCAGCAATAATCAAATCCCCACTATCTTTCACGATGCATTAAAATTGGTACAAAAATGGCAAAAAACAAATAATGCAGTAAATATAATCAACATTAAATCTGACTACATAGGATGTTAATCCCACACTGAGGATTAGACATAACACACAAACACTCTTATGAGGCTTAACATGAAATGGGAACAATCAAGTATGAAAATTAATTTTTTTTTGCATAAGATTATTGCAAAACATTTTTTCAATTCCTACTATTAGTTCACACACTCGCTTTATAAATATATATAAAATTATGGAAATAAAACAAAAATGCAACTTAAAAATTGAAATAAATTCTTTCTTCACTTTTTAAGTATTTTTTTTCTTTCAGGGGAAGAATATTTACAATAAATCATTTACTTTTTATGAATTTTTGTATTTTTTTTTCTTAATTATCACATAATTCATATATTTTTTAAAATACAATTTTATTGCATTTTATTTTTTATTTTATTTCAATTCCTACTAATAGTTCACACTTTCCTATAAGTATTTATATATCTTGTTCAAATTTTCAATCGTTCATAAAATACTTTTTTATTCATCCACTTAAGTTCAAATACATTTCTTTTTGAACTCGTAGTGGATGACACTGGATGTTAATATAGTTTTTCAAATATTAATTCATTAATTTAAATTTAGTTAATTAATTTTAGATTGAAGTTGCATGTATCTAATAATAGAGGGCGCCAGATGTAAGAGGAAAATTTCAACTTTATGTGTAAAGGACTTTTCTGCATTATAGGGGAAAAAGTAGAAATTGACTTTTTTAAATTTTTTTTATATTACTTGTTTAGTATAAAATACATTTCAATTCCATTTACAAGTTCGAACTAAACTCTTAAAATGCTGTTTGTTATTATGTTGTTGGAGCTTTTACTTATGTGGAATTGGATGTACCTTGCCTTATATGTGTTTAATCATATAACATTTGAGATTTGGTATAAACTATGTTCTCTTCTTCTGGGATTTAATGAATTGTGACTTTCGTGTCTTTTGATTCGTGCTTTGATTTGAAATGAACTCATGAATAGTGACTTAGCAGAAAGAATTGCGATATTTTATTCTCATCTTAGCTCATTGTAGAAGCCTTTTGGGATATGTAAGTATGTTTTTTAATTTCTTTGTGTGATATCTGCCGAGAATATTTTCCTCCTGAAGTCTTTTAAGCAAGAATTTTATCTATTACTCAGGATATGTCAAAAATTTTCATTAAATTAATTTCCATTGGTTTCTTCGAATTGAAATTAGTTTTCATTTAAAGAATTTATTTCGACGGAAATTTTCTTGTTGTTGCTCATAATCAGCCAAGTCCCTTTTGTTGTAATCAAACAAGTTGTGCTTAAAAGTATTTCATTTATTATGCCGCCTTTGACATACAATTTCATTGACTAATTTCAATTCATTTCGACTTTTATAGACATTAATGTAGCTGCAAAACTATACCTTTGTTAATAATAACATTTTATTCATGTCGTTTTTGAATAATTCTTCACTTTTTAAATAAAATATTTGCGTCTCAGAAAACTTCTGTTTGATTCACTGTCTAATAAATTACCACAAAAATAAAATCGAAATAATTTTAATATTTATTTAATTTTATTGTGTTTTAAATTATAAAAAGTGTAAAAGTCCTCATGAAGAATTGAGTATTTAAAATGAAATAAAATCACTTTCATAAGTTTATCACAATTGTATTCAATCTCTTAAAGTTTTATAAGTTATGTTAATGTTTTAAATTGCAATTAAATTTATCTTATAAATGTTGTCTAGTGTATTTTATTCGAAATTTTAAAGAAATAAAAATCTAAAAAAATTTGTTTTTTATTCAATGGTTTAAATTAAATAGAAATTTCGCTTGTAAAAGCAGCAATTTCACTGTATTTTTATGGTTTTGATTGAAATAATTTAAAAAATACAACCGATAATAGTATAGAGTAAACCAATAGTTCTCATATTTGTAAAATTTAAAAAATAACTGTATAAATAACTTTTTTTCATATTATGCATGCTTTCTAATGGTTAAACTATAGTTAATAATAGTCAATGTTTTCAAATAAAAAATTATTTCTTGTCGTTTCAATTGTTAGCAATAGGCATAAAACATTATTTTGGTTTTTTTTAAATATTATACAACAAATTTAGAAGGTGGCATCAACGTAGATACTTCTTTTCAATCAATAAAAAGGCATTATTATGATATAAAAAGTATTATCATATACCCTAATTTAGGAAACATTTAATCAGTGTTTATTGTCACTTTTGGCTGAATAAATTATAAATAATGCTGCCTTTACGACAAAAGTGGCCCTAGTCCATTTTCTTTGATTTGCTAGAATTTTTGAAAATAGTTTTAATTTGTGGTCTTATTTTTGATTTGAATATTTAGTTCGAAAACCTTCAGTACTTTGTGCTGGGGTTGAGCACGAAAATCTGTACTCTGAAAGTTCTGTTGGGTTAAAAGGAGGAGGGAATGTTTTTCGTTGAGCCTCCTGGGTAAAGCTGAATCTACTATTGCTGTAGTGGTTGAAATACAAAGGCTGTGTTAAACAATAAAATATTACAATGAAAGATTTATCTATGAATAAATGTCATTATATATTTTGCTCCTGTATGTGTTGTTAGTAAAAACACCAGAAAACAGGCATTCAGAAAAAAATCCTAAGATGTTCAAGAATCAAGTTGTTCAAATGAAAATTTCATATATGTAATCAATAAAATAGATATATGCTGTAAAGACATAATTATTATATTATAAAAACAGATTGATTTTAAATTTGGTATTATTTTTAAAAAAATATTGATGCTATACTTTGCTATTATTGTAATAACATACTCATGAAAATAATTTATATGTTTATAAGCATATAGATATATTTTTTATACTGTGATAAAAAATTTATTTAGTAGTAAATATTGTAACACATTATATGGTAATTTTACATTGTAAAATATTGATATTGTTTCAGAATCATCGATTTAATACTGTAAGTTAGAAGTTTAATAAACGTCTTCTAATTGGTATATATTTCTTTAAATAGAAATATATAATTATTTTGTGTTCCATACTGGTAATAAAAGATAACATTATTTTTTCATAACTTTTTGTAGATTAGAAAATTACATAAAATTAAAAAATTGTTTTATGATATATTTTTCATTTGTTTTATGATGCATTTTTAGTAATGAGAATTATGAATATGCATATCAGCTATTACATTCGTACAGATAATAAATTAAATTTATATAAGAATTCCTAACAGAATATATCGGAAAAAATGAATAGAGTTTATCACCAAAATGTTTTTTATTATCATCAGAAAATGAATATTTATCATCAGAAAATGAATCTTTATTATTAGAAACTGATTCTATTATCATCAGAAAATGAATATTTAGTATCAGAAAAGGAATATCTATTATCATCAGAAAATAAATATCTATTATCATTCAGAAAAAGAATATCTATTATCATTAGAAAATGAATATCTATTATCATTAGAAAATGAATCTTAAGTATAATTTGCAATGTTATATATGATAATAATTATTTAATAAGGATATTTGAAGTAATTTTTAAATATCTTGTCATAGATATGATATTATTCAAGTATGAAGTATGTGACGTCTTTAAAATTGTAAAGTAACAAAAAATATTATAGTTACCATATAAAAAATTGTTAATCTCATAGAGGGCTACACATAATTTTTTTCTAAATTAGCTTTCATTTGCGACTTGACTTCAATTGTTTTATTGAAGTATTTTTAACACATTATATCTTTCAATACCAAATCACGTGCTTTCTGTTTCACTTTTAATGAATCATGGCCGTTTAGTAGAAATGATGTTTAACTTTGGAATACTTTGATTCAATTTTTTTCAGGTTCTAGCGAAATTTTTGTGTGTTTTACCGGACTGAAAAAGCTGAAAACATCAAAAACGTATTTATTTTAATCATCAGCATTAGTCAGCGTTATTTCCAACGATATTAGCGTTTAGATACAGAATTAGTTTTGCTTTGAAAAGAGAACCAACTTTATTTCAATTTCTTATTTTGAAGTCTTCTAATATAAAATGATTTTGTAAGCTTCTTAAAAAAATCTGGTCAAAAAGAATATGGTGGGGGAAAGCGTCATTTCCCTGGTAAATTATTCTAGGACACTCTTAATCGTTTTTGCACTGTGGGGTTTAATATTTTTATGCTGAAGTATCGCCTGTTTTCTGTTGATCAACGAATGCAGATTTTAGTGCAAAAAATTATTTTAAACGTCTTAGCTGGGAACATTCAATTTCAGTCAGTATTCTTTGACTGTCACCTAGTAATTCATAATGAACTATTCCTTTCTCATTCCACCATATCTGGTTGCAGATTGCATTGGCTGCTGGACATACCTCTAAAGATAGTGAAGCCATTGTCTTTGTTCTTGACATTATTATAAAATACGCACTGATTTATCTTAAGTATCACTGAAAAACTGGAAAGCTGCCAAGTCGGACGGATTCAAAGAGAGCAGAGTCATAGGGGAAATGCCTTCTAGAAGAGGTGAACTGCATGAAAACCACATGAAAAATATTTCACACTTACCTATTGTACTTTCTTTCTTTCAAAGCAGATTTATGAAGTGTATATTTCACGAATACCTCTAACAAGTAATTGATTCGTGCGTTTCCGACGTTAAACGATTGTTTATCATTCCACGCTATCTGCTGTCGGTCTTAAGTTAGTTGAATAGGATTTCATGTTTTATAATTATCCTTCATTCTTCTTTAAAAAATTTCATTACAACCAGAAACAATGATTTGAGTGTGATATGCATCTGTAAAGTAATGGTAAGAATTTAACTAGAACGGAAATTAATTACTGATGTTCAAACTACAGCAATTCGTGGAAAACTACACAAAAATGACACAAAAATGAACAATGAATGATTTTGCACTTTTTAATGAATCTGTGGGTATATCATCGCCTAAAACATAATGGTATAAATGCAAACATTATGGAATAAGTCAAGTTATAAAGTAAACAAATTGCATAAATTTAAGACAGTAAATAATTTTTTAGGATAAGTTCTGTCTGATGATTTCAATATTTATGTAATTAATTAATAATGTGATGTAAATTTAACTGTTTAGTAATATCATTAAATAATCATTTACCAAGATTCTTATAATTAATTGATTTAATATTTTAAAAATCTTCATCTAAGACATTGTAATGTTTATGGCAATTAATTTAATTACCAATGCTATAATATAACATTTCCATTGAATAAATATTTGATAAATTATGTTCGTAGATTATAAATTGAAATTCTTAAGTGGATTTCATGTTATAAATATTATTTTACCTTTTTTTAATATAAGACCAATTTTTACCTTTTATTTAAGAATGAATCAGTTTTCTTATGCACACCACTAACATACAACCCATAGCTTACAAATTTGAGGGGTACACAATATCTATTATTGCAAATGATTGCAAAAGAAGCTAATTATATTAAAATAAAAAATTAAAACAAAATTCAACAATATAAAAAATAAGCAATATTATCATTATATAACTGATGCACCAATAATTTCTTTAAATTTAAATATATTTTTGCATTAATCGACAAACACACACACAAAAAAACACGTAATAATACATATTAACGTCAAAAAAAAAAAACCCGTAATAATAAAAAAACATACTAATGCCATAATTATTATGAACTTGAATAAAATTGCTAAATAAAAAAAAATTATTTTATTTATCCACTGCTTTTAAAATATAAATAATTAATATAAGAATAATTTATTTTAAGAATATATAGATTCAGATATTTTAAAAAATACTAATTGTAAATTTCGTAAATTTTCGATATTTAATAAATATAAAATTGTAATTATTTAATAGTAAAATTTCTAATATACAGTAATTTTTTACAACCATTTATTATTAATGAACAATTATACTTATAATTTTACTTCTTTCTTCATTAACATTGATTATTATTCATTAAATGTTTTTCATACTAAACAAATAAATGTACTCTTGTAATCTAACGAATTCGTGATTTAAGTATGTCTAAATTAAATTAATCACTTTATATTGAAAATCAGAATTATTTTCGAATTTAAGTACAATCTTATTAATATATCACACATTCGTAATATTTTCTCAATTCTTATTCCTCCATAACTTGTAAAGATTAAAAATATTAATATTTTCTTTATTTTAAAACACACTTTTTCACAAAGACATATAAATAATATTAATCTTCAAGAATTACACACACTATTTTATAACAATTCCTTAAATTCTTTAAAAAAAAAAAAAAAAAAAAAAACCTTTTCAATTCTTTAATAATAAGAAAATTCTGTTATAAATTTCTACTACTATGATATTCTTATTCTACTGCTAATATTATTTTCTAACAGAATACTTTAGAAAAATTTATTCTTAATATCAACTACTATTATATTTTTTATTTTACTACGGATTAAATTTTATTTATTCTCTAAAAATTCTATTCTAAAATAAATTATATTCCATTTTAAAAATAAAAATTATAACAAATTCTAAAAATCTACGCCTTTTATAATGCTAAAATCTTATTAATTCTAAAATCCTATTTATTTTAAAATTCGGAAAACTTATTTACTTTAAAACTTGAAAATTCGATTCCTTTAAAAATTTTAAAATTCCTTTTATAGTTCTGAAAATCTTATTCATTCTAAAATAATGTTTATTTTTTAAACTCGAAAATTGTATTTCTTTTATAATCCTACAATTTTACTTCCTTTAAAAATCCTAAAATTTTACCTCCTTAAAATTCTTTAAAAACAAATACTAAGCTATTCCGTTTTCAAATGAAACGCTTTGAATTCCTGGAAAACGACGCACGGATTTATTCACGGTTAAATTCGTTGCGCGATATTATCATATCATTTGAAAGGCTCATTTCAGAGAGTTAACTTTATTTGGAGGGATATTACTTTCAATTGCATTTTGAAATTGTTCTCCTGCAAGAACTCTTCCCCTTCTAAAAATCAAGAAAGTGCACTACGGCCAATGGCTTCCTTTCTTCCGTCCCGTTACTTCGCAGTTCCATATCCATAAACACGGAGCGTTTTATGGGCCTTGAAGTGCACGAGGTCAAGATTATAATCTAGTTAATTGTGCTCCTCACTTTTGTGCTCTCGGGGCGGACTAGAAATTATAGCAGTTCACAAAATAGGGGGTCGTAAAGAACGACTAGGATTCATCATCGTAATTATACGCATGGTTTGTCAGACTAAAGATCATTTGATTCCAGCTACAATGTATCAGAAGTGACTTATTGTTGTTGCAGTTGTTCCAATTGTTGAAAGCGTTTTGATAGATCATGAAAATTGCTTGGCATTGCTTATTTCAAGCTTTACATTGAATGTCGTAAAAGAACGACTAGAATTCATCATCATTTATGTATGTATTATCGTAATTATGCTGATGGTTTGTCGGACTAAAATACTTTCCATTACAATGTATCAGAAGTGACTTATTGTTGTTGCAGTTGTTTCCAATTGTTGAAAGTTTTGATAGATCTTTGCTTGGCATTGCCTTTTGAAGCATTACATTGTTGAACGACTTTCATCATCGTAATTCTGCTGCTGGTTTGACAGACTGTACATTTGATTCCAGCTTGTATCAGAAGTGGCGTATTGTTGTTGCAGTTGTTTCCAATTGTTGAACGTATTTGGATAATCATGAAAGTTGGGCATTGCTTATTTGAAGCTTTACATTGAACGTCATAAAAGAACGACTAGAATTCACCATTGTAATTATGCTGATGGTTTGTCGGACTAAAGATAATTTGATTCCAGTTACAATGTATCAGAGTGACTTATTGTTGTTGCAATTGTTTCCAATTGTTGAAAGCGTTTTGATGATCATGAAAATATTATGCATTGCTTGTTTGAAACTTTACATTGAATCCGAAGATTCATTTTATGATGCATTTGCACATTTTTATACTTTTGTTTCCAATCGTTGAAAGCGTTTTGATGATCATGAAATATATATATATACATATATATAAAGGAGGATCTATATCATTGGACATCCTCTTGAGGATAGTGCCCTACAATTTGAAAATCATTTACCTATATTGATATTGGAGAATATTTTTTGTATCCCTCCCATGTATGTTATTTGCAAAAAAAAAAATAATAAATAAATAAAAAAAAAATAAAACAAGTATAAACAAAAGATTTCTATAAAATTATACATAAAGTTCTATGTTAGGAAGAAAAAAAAATCCATTGACTCATATTGTGGGAAATATATTGAGTTTATCGGAAGGCGTTGTATTGTCCGTTGAAGGCGTTGGTGTTTATAATCCACAACGAATAACATCATATTACTCTGTAAAATAAAGATCTAGAACGCCCTGTTGCAATCTACGCTGGGTTTCCGAATTGAGGGAGCTTAGTTCGAATCTCGGAATGCCGAAATAAAAATTTTAGTGCCTATGCTGGAAACGGAAATCATAAGTTTGTAGGTTGGAAAGTTTTCTATTAGACTTCGAGAAACCTAAACATTCCCAAACAAAATGTGGAGACAATATAACAAATTTGTGGTACCTTTGGTATTGCTGAATCTGCTACATATATATTACTTATACAAAATAGTGAGAGGTGTTTTTAAACAATTGTTAAATTCAAGGTATGGTACATCTTCATGTGAGGAGCATTTAACAATATTGTTGACTGACTGGCCTGAGATTTGGAAGGTACCAGTCTGAATTTATTATTTGATTATGTATGCATGCATATAAAGGGTTAGGCATATATGAAATTTTTCAATACCTATTGTCTCCGTAAATAGAGTAAATAGGCTTCATATTAATGACAACAGCCACCAGCAAAGAGAAGTTTGAGCCTCGGACAAATAATGAATATTTCAACCAGAGATATTCTCAACTAGTAAATTACCAATGGTCAACCATATTTTCTCAACCAGAGACTTTCATCGCAGTATTCTGTTTCCAGCTCCTCATATTTAGTTTGCTAAAATGAAAAATGTTTGATGATGATACTTATTATGTGTTCTAAAACAGGCAAAAAATTACCATCACTGAATTTGCACTAGTATCGCAATCTTGAAATAGCTGTTGAGGATTTGAAACTTTTTGAAAATTCAGGATCCTTTTGAGAGATGATGGTGATCGTGTTTAAATTTGAAGTCATAAGTGATGGTGTTTTAGTTCTGTTTTTGTATTACGACTCACTGGCCAAATAGCTAGGTTAAAAAGTGGGGCTGTATAGTCTCCTTTTCTGGTACTGGGTGATGATTCTTGCAAACAATCATCAACTTTTAGATTCTCGATAGGGATAATGCTATTTAAATTCAGCAATGCTTTCACAAGAATGTTACAATGAAGATCATTATTTTGCTTGCTCTACAAAGTTGCCATAGTTGATATTGCTATAATATTTGAAAAGATTGCTAAAAATACCATATTTGAACAATTTTTAATTGCAAGATTTCTATGCATATAATCAGTAAATTTGGGTAAAATACCACAATATAAAAAATACCAGAGAAGTCACTGTGTTTCCTTCCCAGACAAACAGAAACTCATAATATTTTTTTTTTTGTTCTAATGCAGCTGGCAAACGCTTAGACAGCTTGGTCTTGGATGCCTTAAGGCAAGCGCTGCACAGACGTTACTCACTTTGTGTTACCCAGGGGGCGCGTATAACTTGAAGATAAGACACGGACGCGGAGTAACAATGCCCCCGCAACGCTCTACGATCACGTTAGACCGGGACCTACGGTTTAAAGTGGATTCCGAACCACTACAAACATCCATGGCAACGCCGGGACACGAACCCTGTGGTACCGAGCGCCAGAGCGCTAGCCACTCGGCCATTCAGGCCCCGAAGCTCATAATATGAATTTTGTAAATTCCACCAAAAAGTAAATTAAGTCGTTATAATATTGTTATCCCATTACATTGTCAATCTAACATTTAATTGGAATTTAATATTTCTTTTGAGGAGTCTGAACGGCCGAGTGGCCAGCGCTCTGGCGCTCGGTACCACAGGTTTCGGGTTCGAGTCCCGGCGGGGCCATGGATGTTTGTAGTGGTTCGAATCCACTTTAAACCGTAGGTCCCGGTCAATAGGATCGTAGAGCGTTGCGGGGCATTGGCTTATCTTCAAGTTACACGCGCCCCTGGGTAATGCAAAGTGAGTACGTCTGTGCAGCGCTTGCCTTAAGGCATCCAAGACCAAGCTGTCTAAGTGTTTGCCAGCTACATTAGAAAGAAAAAAATATTTCTTTTATGGTGAATGAATGACCATATCTTTCTAACGACTGCTTAAATTACTACTATTTGTAATTATAAACATCAAAAATAATTATTAAAATTTCTGTAAAATTCGTATTGGTAATAATTTAATGATGAATTTAAAGTATTACACAAAAACTCGGCATAGAAACAACTAACCTAATCAACAGATCCTAAAAGAATAATAATTGCTTCTTGATAAATGAATGTGCCCAGGCATATTTTCAATTCCGATTATTCAAATTACTAACATTTATTTACAATGGTCAAAATTATTATTCAAAATCCTTAATTTTGTTTAGTAATAAATTTATGAAAATTTGAATTATGAATTTATGAAAATTTTATGAACTGCAGAAGAATAATTCGGCCTAGAAATTGGTATTACTATATTTAAAATGATTAACAGATTATAAAAAAAAATATTCTGTTCTTGGTAAAGAAATGTGCACAGGCACAATTTCTAATTGCGATTGCTTGAATTACGAAAATTTGCATTTACAAAATATAATTTAAAATATAATTGAATTTTGTAATTACAAAATGTTATTTAAAATGTAATTTAAATTTATAAATACTAAATGGAAGAATAGTTGATGAAGGAACTACTAACAAGTAATATAAAAAAAAAATTAAGTCATTTCCTATTTTTTTTTTTTTCACTATATTGCAGAAAGTCCTTTATAAATAATTTTCATTCCTATTTTTAAGTTTATCTGGCGTCATCTATTGGTAGATATATGCAACTTAAATCCAAAAGAAAAATTAAATTACTTAATTAAATTTAATTAATGAGTTAATATTTGAAAAACTATATTAACATCAAGTGCCATTCACTAGAAGTTAAAAAATGTATTTCAATTTCAGTGGATGGATAAAAAAAGTATTTTATTAACTATTGCAAATTTGAACAAGATATATATAGGGAGAGTGTGAGATAATAGAAGGAATTGGAAAAGGAAGATAGTGTTGATTAAAAATTGTTATTAAAATTCTGTAATTCTCTGCTGGATTAAAGTATAGAAAAATGTTAGGAATTGCAAAATATTTGATTCTAGAAATTAGTATTGCTGAATTTAAAAAATTGTCACTAAAGAAGTGAACTATTTTAATAAGATATGATTAAAATACAAAAGGGAAGAATTGTTGATGAAGTCAAACAGGCAAACTGGCAAATATTGTTGATTAAATATATGGAAAATTACGATTTTTAAATAATATTCCTGTAAACTTAAATATTTTTTAGTTTCTGTTAAATTTTTCATAAGCAAATATTTTTATACATTTAAGATTTAAATTTATATATTTTAATACATGTTTTAATTTTCAAGCATGCTATTTTAAATTTTTTTCATCTTAAAAAAAAAATACTTTTAGTTTTGTGTAATTCTAATAATTTATCTTTCAATTATAGTTTTGAAATTACGTTTGAAATTTAATCACGAATAGAAAAAAAAAATTTTCAATTCAAATAATTTTTTCATCTATAGGGAAAAAAATGGTCATCAGGTATTTAATTATTCGCACTTTTATTGGATGGTTCCATACCTTCTTAATAGCACTAGCTATAATCAGAGATTACTTAAAAAGACGAACACAAAAATGGTGAGTAGAGGGGAAAAAAAAAAAACACGTCTTTTTTTCTTTAATTTCCATTTTCTTGAAGTGGGAATCGAACATCATTGTGACATATCTTCTAATAGAAGAGCAGTTTTACTTCGAATATAATTAATGGAAAACAATGAGGGGATAGTTATTTTTTTATGTTTGCAATCTAAAGGTAATTAAAAGTTCCTCAGAGCTTTAGTGAAAAAAAAAAAAAATCATTCAATCTTTAATCGAAAAATTAATGACGAAGTATTAAAGTTGCTTAAAAGAGACTCGTTCCTTAAGAAAGAAGTGTGATATTTATTCAAATAAGAAAATAAACGAAACATTGGAAAGCATTATTTGAAGTAAAGCTGAAAAACCGAATGAGCAATGATAACAGAAATGAGTTTTCCCTTTTTATCTGGAATCTATTTCATTTAAGTCTGAAAGTTATTGTATTTAAAAATAAAAATTGTTGCTGTCTTTCTTTTGAATGTTAAATCAAATATTAACGGTTAATATTCATTTTACGCAAAAGTTCATTATTTTATTTTTATTTATTTTATGAATATTTGAAGTCCTTTTTTTCCCACAAATTCTATTGCGGTTAAACTCTATTTTCAAAATTTTTGTCGAGAAATTTGCTTTGAAGTTTTATATCCTAATATTAATTCAATTTCTATTATAAATTATTTATTCGATATATATATATATATATATTTTGGGACAGTGTGTTTTACGTGTCACCAAAAAAAGAAAATATTTAAAAATATTAGTGAATTATATCAATATTAGTTATTATTTATAAATAATAATAAAATAAATAATAATATATAATAATAATATTAATGATAAATTAATAATTGATTATTAAATATTAGTAAAAATTATAAATTTAATGCATTGTATATGCACACATTTTTATACATTTAAGTTGATTATTCTTTCGTTTTTAAACTATCTTAGTCACTATAATACTATATTTTTGTGTTATATCAATACCATATCTAAGATATTAGTCGCTACAACATTTCGTAATTCATTACTGTGTTCATATTTACTTATACATATGTGTGTGTGTGGGGAATCTAAGGAAAATTTAGAATACACTCAGATTTATAACACACATTTAAGTAAACATCAACAACAATAACAACTTTTACATCAGAAACACATTTGGCTTGAGCAAGATCTGTGACGTTAAACTTCTTATATACGAATCGAGACATACGAATTTGGCAAACTGTTTTTGTTGTGAAAGTGAGTGGACTATATTACTAATTTCGTGCACATCTATGTACGCACATCATCACTTCTTGTTTTCAGTGATAGCTCAAGGACCGGTGAATTTCATCAGAATAATGATGCTCGCTTCAACATTCTGTAGTAATCTATTATTTGCCTTGCTTTAATTTGCCTCCCAATTTTAATTCAAAACAAATTCTATTCATATTTGAGCCCTATTATGGTAAAGATCTCGTACATTTTGCGCCAAAATTTGCCAAATTTTGCTTCAAATGATGACAAACTATTGATTTGGAGGAGAAATTATTGTTGAAAGTATACAATTCATCACTTGAACCTACTACTTGCCATTTATTAACAAGCGAAGCAATTTTCTTATGCTACTAACATATACTAGCATTTAGAATTTCACTCCATACTACAAGTTACCACGAATGGATTATTAATTTTCTGACCAACCAAGATATGATTGATTACAGTTTATGTCGGGTTCACACTCTAACATGAAATAAACTATGTATATTTTAATATGGTTTGTTGAAAATGAAATTTTCCCTCTTCCACAGACACACTGCTTGAAGTTTAATTTGGGTCGTGCTTAAGTTTTACACATATATTATTTTACACCAGGTGGTACACATGGGTACGTACAGTTACAACACTCAGTACATGGCAATTCAGCTGTATTGTTTTTCTGTTTTAAAAACTCTTGAGGGAGGGGGGGCGGGCGGGGGCAGTGCTCTTCAGTGGACTTTTTACAAACCCTTTAAGTTGTTGACATACTCATGGGTATATATATATGTATGTATCGGTGAGTCTTATAATCCACTTATGTATATCATGAATAAAACAGTGTTAAATCTAAAAATCAAAAATCTATCCACACGAATTCGAAGGAGTTCATGAAGAATACGAATATCTTTAACACCTCCCCTATGTTGAGCGGCATAAAAAATCCTTACACACACACAATATATGTATATATGCCCTCGTTACTGCTCAGACACGAGAGAGTTCATAGATGCACATATACAGTGGGCCACAAAATTGAGTATACACCTTAGAAACTTAGAGACTTCTTGCAATTACAAATTAAATATTGCTTTAAGATGACTGAATTTTTTTTACCTTATATACTTTAGTCTATGCTTTACTGTACTATACTTAAAAAATTGTTACGTTTATTTATTTTTCACGAAAAAAAATAAAAGATCTGAGACGAGAGGAAAAACAACCCCACAAAAATAAGTATACACCTTTATTAATTTCCATTTAACGTACAAATTAATATTTTGTTGCATAACCTTTTGCTTGAATTACAGCTTGTAATCTTCTGGACATAGATTCTACTAGTGTTTTAGTGGTTTCAACATAAATTTTAGCCCATTCTTCTCTGAGAACCTTCTTGAAGAACTTCCTTGCTTGTGATTTCGTGTTCATGTACAGCTTTCTCTAATTGCGACCACAAATTTTCGATGACGTTTAGATCTGGAGACTGGGCTGGAGTGTGTAATTGCTTCTTGCAATGGTACAGCAAATATAATTGCACAATCTTCGCTGTATGTTTGGGGTCGTTGTCCTGCTGGGATATGAAGTTTGACCCAAACCCCAACTTACTGGCACTTTTTTTTTTCAAGTTATCATTTAAAATCCCCAAATATACATATTTGTCCATAATACCATCATTAAAAGCAAGCTCTCCAACTCCTCCAGTCGACATACAACCCCAAACGAGGACAGATCCACCTCCGAACTTGACTGTCTTAATGGTGTTTTTAGGTGCTAGTGCTTTCCCAGATTATCTCCATATTTTAAATCGTCCATCGCTTCCGTAAAGATTAAATTTACTTTCATCAGAAAATATTACAGTGTTCCAGAAAGAAATAGGCTTTAAACGATGTTCTTTGGCGAAAATCACTCTCTTTTGTCTATTCACATACTTAATGAGTGGCTTTCGTATTGGTGTACGGCCATGAAACCCATATTGGTGAAGGGTACGTCGAATTGTTTCAACTGAGATCTTTTTCCCGATTGTAGAGGACATCGATAAAGCTAGTTTAGAGGCACTCACCCTCGGATCTTTCTTTACTGAGTGAATGATCTTCCTCTTCGCTGTAGTACTCAGTATTTCTTTACGTCCTCTTCCAGGAATATTGGCCAGAGATCCAGTTTTTTTATACTTCTGTAGTATTTTTGGACACAAACATGAGTTACACCAATCAACGAAGCGATTTCTCGAAGAGATTTGCCCTCTTTCGACCATTTTACAACCAATAAACGCTCAGATTCAATAGTTTCTCTACGAGAGAGGTCATTTTACGATTTTTAATGAGAAAAAAAACTATTTAAAAACGTTGAAGTGCAATAGTACGTGTTATAGCAGCAGCTACTCCTGAAACTCTTTAAAAAATTTAAAACTAAAAAGTGGTGGCATAATTTACAAATACAAGAAGTGTATACTCAATTTTGTGGCATGGTTTTCTATCTTTTCTTCGAATCGCTTAACTTTGTAACAAATAAGTTATCTATAGAATCAATGTTATTATAGGATGGTAAAGCAGAGGTTAAAGTATCTAGGATAAAAATTATCTATTTAAATCAATATTTAATTTGTAATTGGAAGAAGTCTAAAAGTTTAGAGGTGTATACTCAATTTTGTGGCTCACTGTATGTCTATACCATTATTATTTTGATAAAACATCTTGTATCGCTAAATTTTTATTTTATAAATTGAACAAACTGCAACTAAACAGTAATATTGCTCATTTTCTGCCATTTAAAATCTAATCTTGAAAAGGCTCACAAAATTTTAAATAAATGATAAAAAAAAATAATTTACCAGTTTTTTAAATTTTGTTCTTATTTTTAAATACAGAGCTTAAACTGCCATTTATAAAAAAATGTTTGTAATATGCAAAATTAGATAAATAAATCAAATGTATTTATATACATGGATAGTTTAAAGATTCATATTTTATCTATTTTCCTTTCGTTCAAAATCAATTTATAAAATTGCCATCCATACTATCTTATTATATAAAGTTTCAAATTTAAACAATGAAGTATATTTTTAAAAATTGCTTTTACGATATATCGTTTCTTTTGGAGGGCCTATATTTAAATTCCTTCTGATTAATTTGATTTGTCTTTATTTCACCATGTTTGACTCTGCAAAATAAACTTGCTGATTCTCGGCACGGAATAATGTTAATCAAGAACACAAAAAAGCTTAATTGAATCAACCATGACAATAAATGGGCGTAAAAAAGAATAAGATCCATTTGAGAATATTCTTATTCGACGCGTGATCATAGACGCAGTTTTTCTCCCTTAAAACCTATTACTTCGTCTCTTCTTTATCTTATTTTTATGCCATTTTTTTGCCCTCTACCCCTTCAGAAACATTTGCATGCAATGCTGCTTTCTCCATTTCGTAAAAGAAACACAAAATATGCTTTCCCATTAACTTCGATTTGTTAAATCAACAACTTATCGCTAAGGTGCAAACCCCAGAGGACTAAATCTAAGCAAGACATTAAAAGAGTAAAATATATGCCAAAGCGAGCATGTAAGCATTTTTTTTTTTATTATTTATTCTTCTATCTTTCTTCTTCCCATTTCTTTTTTAAATCCAACTGGAGCTAAATTACTCGAAGATTATGCAGAGGAAGAAGATAAAAAAAAAAAGATTTGTAGAGTATCTGTGTAAAAAGGCAAAAGAATGAAAGCTCTTTTAATGTCTTTATTTGACTTTTTTTTGTTCCTTTAGAAAAAAAAGACTGTAAAAGAGGTTATATTCCTTTAAGGCAAGTTTAATTACATTTGAAAATTACCAGGTTAAATTGGCGGTATTCGAAACTCGAGAGGGATCCTTGGCGGGGTTTTAATTACTCTCTCTATTGAAAGAAATTGATGAAAATATTTGTAAATAATGCGCTGTTGTTGTTGTTTTCATTACGCTTTGAGTTTTTAAGGTATGTTCATTTTTTTCAATGAAATTACCGGAAGGAAAAAGCTCAGAATTTAGAAATGAAACTTTATTTTGTCTTTTTTTGTTATAGAAAGCGAAGAAATAAACAAAAGTAAAATGTTTAATTTATTCAGGCAGTTTTAAATTTGTTCACGAAAATTCATGAAGTTAAATCAAAATATTTTTGGATACATTTAATTTCTCTTAAAGTCTTATATTTTGCAAAGTAAATACTATTTGAACTTTTTTTCTTTCAATGGACAAATATGTTTATCAAAAATAAAAATAAAAAAAGCATCCCAAATACAAAACTTTTACACCATAAAAAAAAGCTTATATTTAATTTCTATCTTATATATTCCCTTACTATCCGAGATCCATTTTCAAAGCTGTAAAATTGTTGCAATTTTTATTATAAAACTACACTTGGCACTGTGGGTTTAAGGACAGATTTGATTCGAAATACTCATTGATGTGGAACAGAATGTTTCCGTGTTTATGTTGAAGGATGAGTGCGAAGGTAAGCTGATACCTCCAGTAGTGTTTTCCTTTAAGTTTAAAGAGATCAGAAGGAAAATTAATCTCTCCAGGTACCACTCCTGGGATCGTTTGACCTTAATTGCAATAATACATATTACTAAATGTTACAGTTTTTGCGCGGGTGCACATGTTCAGAAAGGGATGCGTTAAGGCATGAAAGACAAAAAAGAGACATTAAAAGATAAGCATTATTTACTTACAACGTTATTGCAAAGTGCTTCTTTGATTCAATGCTTACAGTAAATGCTCAAAACTGCGTCCACCTACAGCGAGGGGTCGGCAACCTGCGGCTCTTTGGATGTGAAACTGCGGCTCTTTAGTTCCATACGCAAATATTATTTATTTTATCAAAAAAAAAAAACATTTTAAAATCGATTCTGAATCGATTAACGAGGAATCTGAAGAACTGTTTCGTGATTTCAAAAAAAACAAACCAGAAATCTTGAAAAAAAATCAAAGATTTTGCCACTATCCGCTAAAACAGTACAAAATAGAATAGCTAAAAAATATCTTCAAATGTAACATATTTGCAGGTGGAAGATATTCAACTTTCTTCTGCCTTATCACTGGCTATAGATCAGGTCTTGCGACATAAAAAGACAAGGCACAAGTTGCCCTTTTTGTCCAGGTATATGTCTTCCCAAGGTCAAAAAGAAGAACTTCTAGGATTGCTACCGCTCTCGGGACAAACTAGACGGGAAATTATAGCGAATGCCGTGCAAAAATGCATTGATTTGGTTTGGTTTTTGTCGCTCTACGATCATCTTATGCACACTTTTGCAAAAATGCATTGAAGACAATAAGATCGATTTAAATAAAATCGTTTCAATAGCAACTGATGGAGCCAGAGTATGACGGAAAAATAAAGGGGCAACAACGATTCTCAGAGCAAAATAAACCACGAAATTCTTACGTTTCAATGCATCTACACCAAGAAGCCCTTTGTGCCCAAACATTTCCGGCCGAAATAGTTGGGGTCATGAATTTGGTAATCAAGATTGTTAACAGCATCTTATCAAAAGCACTCAGTTTAAAGAATTCTTAAACGAAATGGAGACTCAGTATTCCGACCTCCTTCTTCACAATAAAGTGCGATGGCTTTCCGAAGGTAAGGTGTTGAAACGTTTTTTGCTTTTGTGCTTGAATGAAATAAATACATTCCTAAATAAAAAAAGGTATTAATCACCCCTGAGTTAGAGAACGGCAAATGGTTGCAAAAATTTTACTTTTATGTTGGATATCACAGCGAAATTAAATTAGTTGAATCTACAACTGCAAGAAAGGGAAACCCAGACTATGTTTTGGTAGAAGAATTGGTTTGTTTTGAAGAAAAATTAATTCTTTTTGGCAGAAGATATTACTATTAGATATTACGTTATATTACTTCATTTTCAATTTCTAAAGCAATATCGTGATAAAAACTGATGCAACTGTTGACACGAGGTACTTCAACACAGGTATAAAAAAAAAATTAAGATGAATTTGCTGATAGATTTGAGCAATTCAAAACCAACAAAACCACTCTAGTATTCATAGTAAATCCTCTCAACACAAATAGTAACGAAATCCACATTGAGCCATTTGGAATTGATACTGGATCTCTAAATACAATTGATCGATTTAAAAGTAAACATTGTGGTGGAAAATTTACAGAGTTGAAAAGCAAGTTTGAAGAGTTGGAGGTTCAGAAATGTATGTACGTAACTCAACAAAAGTAGACAACTTTAAAAAGAAATGCCGCGAGTGGAGACACTACATTCGACGTATGGAATAGTCTTCCAGATTGCTACAGTGAGGGTGAAGAAGTTGGCATTTGGAGTGCTGACTGTCTTCGAATCGACATATTCGTGTGAGCAAGCATTCTCTTGCATGAATATAATTAAAAGTAAAGTAAAAACCAACTAACAAATGAAAATTTAGAGTCGTGTTTGAAATTTAATGCAACAAATTATGAGCCAAATTTATCCAAACTTTTCTAAAACATGCAAAGCCAATGCTCCATTGAATTTGTGTGCTCAAATGTATGTTATTGTTTTTTTATTTTAAGTACAAATTACATTGTTTAGTAAAGTTTAAATTTTTCTACTTGAATAACCATGCAAAGCCATCGCTCCCATTGAATTTGTTTATTCAATTGTTTGTTATCGAAGTACAAGTTAGTGTTGTAAGTAAATGTTTAATTGTTTTAATTTTTACTTAAATAATAAGTAATTATCTAATAATGAATAAATAGAATGATATAATGAATAAATAGATATGTTTTCTTGTGAATAAATAGATTAGTTTTTTTCAAAAACTTTATTTATGTGAGTACTAACAGGTGGGCTAGTATTATTAAATCGGCGCTACTAGTATTAAATCCATATGAGTTTTAGTTAGCCTAACCTTCAAAAGACACGTGTATAAATTTAACAGCTGTTGCACTATTAGTTTATGAGTTATAGCATTTTTAGTGAAGCAACTTTTGTTAGTTTGAAAAATGGATAAAAAGGAATTTCGTGTGTGATAATAAAGCATTACTTTTTGGCGAAAAAAATACTATTGAAGCCAAGGCTTGGCTTGATAAACATTATTCGGACTTTGCAACAGGAAAATCAACCGTAGAGAAGTGGTTTGCTAAACTTAAACGAGGCGAAGTGAGCACCGACGACGATGCGCGCAGTGGACTCCCAAAGAGGCTGTTACCGACGAAAACATCAAAAAGTCCACAAAACAATTTCTGATAACCGTAAAGTGAAGTTGATTGATATAGCTGAGAACCTAAAGATATCAAAGGAACGTGTTGGACATATCGTGAATGAATATTTGGATATGCAAAAGCTCTGTTCAAAGTAGGTGCCGCGCGAGCTCACAATCGACACAAAACAACAACCAATTGATGATTCTAAGCAGTGTTTGGAGCTGTTCGATCGTTATAAACCCGAATTTTTGCGTCGATATGTGACAATGGATGAAACATGGCTCCATCATTTCACACCGGTGTCCAGTCGACAGTCAGCCGAGTAGACAGCACGTGATGAACACTAAAATGCTGTAACTTCATTAAAAATGCTGTAACTCAAAATACTAATAGTGCAGCAGCTATCAAATCTATACACGTGTCTTTTGAAGGTTAGGGCTAACTAAAAATCATATGGATTTAATACTAGTAGCGCCATCTATGTGTCAGGCTACGAACTTTTCAGCCCACCTGTTATTTATTGTTGGCAAGAAAAATTTTGTGTGGCTCTTTAAAAACTTTGAAATTTGTAAATTGCCATTTTTGGCTCTTCCGACTCAAAAAGGTTGCCGACCCCTGACCTACAGTAATAAATGCTTGGTAGCATCGAAGGAGTGATTGATGAAGAGTTCCAAAGGTGCCAGACATTTCGCAGCCGAAATGGATAGTCGAGCAATGAGGTCTTCAGTTGAGTCAATTGAAGTTTCGTAAATGAAAACGCAGTTGCAAACATACACTCAAGAGCCAAAACATTATGACCACCTGTCAATGACGAGTTGGCCCACCTTTGGCGCGCAAAACATGGATGGATTAATACCACCAGTTAAATACCACTTCCACCTGGATCACGTGCCTTCCACGTCATCCAGGCGAGTTCATTGCAAAATGTAGAGGTGGTCATAATGTTTTGGCTCTTGAGTGTATAATAAGATTAAAATAGAGTGCTCATTGGGGTTGCCAGTTGGAGGATATGAAACGCATTACTCGACCTGTATCAGTTGTCGCATTGTGTCTGACTGTTGCGAGAAATTCTCTCAAAGTGTGTTCATTTCTCAACGCGACATCTGTAGATCCCGGTCTAATTATCCAAAGTCTATAAAAATGACAGTAGAGCGACAAACACGAGATAAATTAAAATTAGACTTGTTTATACAGAAAACTTTCAATGGTCTATATGTTGCATTGTTAAAATAATTTCATCATGAGAAATTTAATATCTATGTTTTATAATAACATCAATGTGTTGTAGAAAATTTTTACCAAAATGTCAATGTTAATAAAAAAAAATCAGCGCATTCTTTACACGTATATTTCTAATATGCAAATAATCTGAAATATAAAGCTTTAAAAATACATTAGTTTATGGAATGAATTACATTTTTGCAAAATTGTAATAAGAAACACAATGTGAGATCAATAGTTTATGGTGAATAATTTATAAATGTTTTAATTTAGCAAATGATAAAATAATACTTTAATAAGCCTGGTGAGAAGAATTTTTTCCATCTAAATTTACTTTAAAAAAATTAACACCTTAAGATGCACTTTTTTTTGTAATTTTATAATTTAATTTTATTCCGTAGCTAAATTTTATAGGTTAAATATATGTTTACTGAAACTCAGTCAATTCTGAGTCTTATTAACACATAATAGATAAAATGTACAGTATGGGTTTTGTTGAAGTAATAACATAATGTCGATTAAAGTTATACACTGGCAAGACAAATCAGGACCATTTAAAGACAAATTATCAGGACCACTTAAACGTTATGTAAAATAGCATGCACATATTAAAAAATAATTTATGTAAGAAATAATCAAATAATCTTAAAGATGTATTCCTAAATTTTCTGAATATTTGCAATGTGGGACACTTAATTTAAATAAATTTTATAATGAAAAAAAAATTGAATCTTTTTTTTTTTCATTTTTTGAAATAATTAAAAAATATTTTTGTGTTTTTTAATATTAATTTAAGTATTTTATCATAGATATATGCGCATAAGATGAGAATTTTTATAGTTTTTCTAAAATTAAATTACGAAGTGGACTTATATTTTGCTATTTAAGTGGTGGTGGTATTTTGAATGTTCTGTTTTTGTACCAGAGATGTGTGTGTATTTTTTTGAAGACCAGAGTGCTAGCTAATTAGCCATCAGGTCATGATGGCGATTTGGCGCATTATTCGAAAAAACAATAATTATGATGTTGTGTGTTAAAATACATGTAAAACATAAACATTATATTAAAACCTAAAATCATATTAAACGATTACATTATTAAAAATTAAATTTAAAAAATTACATTAAACTACACTACATTACACATAAATAAAAAGCCTATTAATGCAACATAAATAAATTAAAGGCTTTTAATATAAAGGTATGTGTTAATATTATTATAAAAAATATCATACCTCAACAAGAAAAACGGCTTGGTGACCAATTGACTAGCACTCTGGACTTTGTTACCCCAAATTCGAATCCTGATCGAATCACTTCGATTCATTCGAATAACCTTCGAATCAGGTTCGAATCCAGGCCCGCGGCGTGGATGCTTGTTTAGTGGTTCGGAATCCACGTTAAACAGTAGGTCCTGGTCTAATTATCCTAAAGTATGCACAAAATGTTCGTATAGCGGCAAATAAAGTAATCGACAAGCAAAAGGATTCATGTTAGAAACACGAACTCTACAAAAAAAACTATGTATGATTTATATATATATATTACGTATGTGGAACAAATAGGCACTTTTGTTGTCGATATCATTTTGACACTCAACCTCCATGCTACTAAGAGAATTTATTTTTCATATAGAAAAAGAAATTACAGGTTTATGTCTTAAAATCCTTCTATTATATTGAACAATTCAGCACTGCCATCCATGCAGAAGACTTCTTTTGGCGGGGTTCTTGCTCGACAAGTCTTTTAAAATACCGGTTCAACAAGATAACGTCAATTAAAGGTAGGTTAACAATTTTTATTAATTTTTTTTTATTTTGTTCTTTGGCTTAAAAATAGCTAATATGTAATTTTAAATGTTTAATTAATAATATTAAGTGGTTTTAATATTTGTATTTACTTTTATGAAAAAGAACTTTGTATCTTTCGATGTCGTCTATTACAATAAATTTTCAATGACCCCTTGGAATCGATTAGTTAAAAAAAAAAAGCTTTGTATTTTTCAATGCATTCTACACTTGGCAAATGAGTATTGATCAGTTAATTATTAGTTTTTTTTATTTATTCAACTAGAAGTATCCATTTTATTACCTCGCAACGTGTTATACTGAGAAATTGAGTTCATTTTACTGGACGTGTTAAAAGTTTCTGTTTAAACAATTAAAATTTCTTATTTAATTTATTTTTGTTTCTTATATATATTTTTAAAATATCAGAATTTTTTTTTCTTTTTTCCTATTTTCTTAAAAAATTAAAAAAAAAAAATAATAAATTTACTTTTTTGTAGTACTTCTGAATTTACTTTTTAGTAGTACTTACTTTTTAGTACGAGATTTATCTCAAATTACGAGAAAAATTAGCTGAAAAATAAAAGTCTAAATAGGATATAAAATGTACTAATTTTAGTCTTTTTTGCTTTTGATCAGTTTATAAGAGACATATTGGTCATAAGACTACATATAATACTACAAATTACTCAAATAATCATCACAATAAAAGTTTATTTGATATACGCGATAAAAATCCCTGTAAAATGGTGAAATAATCTATGTGCTATAGAACAATTTTGAGGCTGGCATTGCGCCAAATTCCATCAATTTCGGAATGAGAAAGTAATTTTATGAAATAGAGACAAACACATAAAAACTTGTGGATGGCGTAGCATGCGGAGGAATGATTTATCAAAATGATTTAAAGGTGGAACGTGTAATTACATAAGTAAGAAGAAACTTTGATTAATCTTTAAATGTCAAACATTCATTTTAAGGCATTGAAATTCTTATCTTTAAAGGTCTGATAATTTATTTTCTTCTTAAAAAGGATAACATGGATCCTTCTTTTTAAATTTAAAGCAGACACCGATGATAATTTACCATTTTTACTTTGAATTTATTTCATAGTATCCTAACAGACTTTGACAAAAAAAAAATTATAACCATATATTTCATGAGTTAATTTTATCTTGCAGTTTTTCTTATCGAAAATCGTTATTTATAAATACAATTAAAAAAATTTAAAGTGAAAGTACTGATAAAATTTACTTAAGGTATGTTTTTAAAACTTCCTCATTATCAAAGTATTTACAAATTACGAAGTCGTTTATGTTAAACATAATGAAACGACTACTTCTAATACATTGCAATTTTTGAACCAACCTAACCTCATTTTAAAAGCTTTTAATGTAGGGCGTTTATGAATGAATGTCCTGAGTTATCATAAATGTTCAGAAAAATTATTTACCATATTTTTTTTTTGTTGAACATCAGTGAGCTTTGTGTCCCCATTATGTAGCAACCTACCTGCTAACCTTAAGAGAACATTGACATGTGGAAGAACGTTTTAGGAGTTACTGTCCCACATTTGTGTGTCGTATGCGAGAAAGTACGAAAAATTAACTCTCACCAGGAAACCTGACTATGGATGCGTGACACTTTACATGCATTTTTACAATCGCCCTCGAGTCTTCTTATTTCTGTAAACAATTACAACAATCATCGCTAGGGGATTTGAACCTGTGTTCTTCTGCAAGTTAGCATGTCTCCTGCAATTCAACATATTGAAACTTTAAATTTCTTTCATGAATTAATGGACAAATTTATTCTTATTCAGTCCCATATATATTTTTATACTGTCCATATTGTTCTGAAAAATAACATCAGAATTTAAAATGTCATGTAACTGATTAATAAACGTGAAAAACGACTTTAATGTAATAAAAATAATCGAAACAGGTCGTATCGTATAAATCATATATATATATATATATATTATTATAAACGTGAAAAGCACATTAACGCAAATTCTTTTATAATTAATATTCATTGATTATATATATATATATATTTACAAAAGTTTCAATTATATAACTGATTTTATTTTTTATAGCAGAAAACGAAATTTTTAAGAAATGTCTAGGGAATACGATTATTTTTTTTATCTGTTTCTAACTTCCATTGATCAAAATCCTATAGAAAACAGATAGAGATCCAATTCAAAACGTTTATGATAATAAAAATACATTTTTTTGAAGATTTTATAAAAGGATAAATATATAATATTACTACTAACTTGATTTTCTTTTAATATAAATGGTTCCATTTGTCGCACTATTGATTATATTTACATGCAGCTAATTAATAACAGGAATAACAGAGCTTCGAGTGAAAAGTTTAATGGATTTACATTAGATAATTTTGAAAAATATATTAATTAATAAATGCGTAATGCGTAATTAATAAATGATGATCATCTGTTATCATAATTATCTACGATCAACAATCTACACCTTTTTTGGTCGAAAAATCCCCGCAAGACAAACTCTGGTCTACTTTACCTACTACTTGGGGAAAAGTTAATAACTCTGCTCAGTGAGTAGAGAACAGACTTAATCTGCAATTATTCGAAATAATCTTTTAATGCAATTTGGCCCTGGATAAAAGAACGCTATAATTACTTTTACTTCAGTCATTTAAATGTGTTTTGGCTAAAGAACAGATTATTGATAATGATTTTTACATGTATTCAGCCACAGGAATATAATATGAAATAAAACTAAGTTATTGTTGAAATGTAAATTTCTGGTATACATCAAGATTATTTCTTCCGAATATCTATAATGACTGTTAATTCTGTAGTGTTGTTAGTCAATGCTATGCTGTAGTTAATATTAGAAAGATATTTTAAGTTATGGGCATAATGGCCGAGTTACTACTGCTCTGGCATTTGATATCACAGGTAGTGTCAAGGATGCTTGTAGTGGTTCGGAATCCACTTTAAGTCGTAGGTCCCGGTCTAATATGACTATTGGGTGTAGAGCTGACAACCCTAACCTTTAAAACGAAAACATCTCCTTTCTCGAAATCTGCCAGCAGCCAGACGGCGTTGGCCCACCATGGAGCTGTTGCGCCAATGAAGAAAAATTTTATATTTTGATTAAAATTTTTTAAAATTTAAATGTTGATGTTGCATAAAAAAAAAATTAATGGAAGTCTTACGAAATATATCTTCATTAAATTTAAATGCATGTGTTTTTATAAGTTTTTTTTTTTTTTTTCAAAGTATAACAGGCTTTGAATGTAATAGTGCTTCAATAATTTTAAAAAAAAGTAATTGTAAAAATTTTATTTTTTATTTTAAATAAATGAAAGGTTTATTTGATTTTAATGCATTTCAACACCATCATAAATAGGATTGAAGATTATTCATGGATAAATAATTAAAAATATTAGAATAACTATTTTTTGAATTGGCTAAATAATTTTGGAGTATACTTCTCTGGAATTTTAAACTTTTAGAATAACCTTTTTCGAAATATGTTATTTTCAGAGTTATTTCTTTCCAAAAATTTTAAAAATTCAGAAATTTTCCTAATTTTTTATTTATCTTTTTAATAATGCATGCATAATTGAATAAGCATTGTATGAAATATGAAGATATTTTTAAGCCAGTTTTTAATAAATTTTAAAATAAATAATAATAATAATAATAATTTATAATAAAATAATAAAAGTTTAAATAATGATTTAAAATATATAATAGAAAGAAAAAATATGCTGAGATGGTAATTTTATAACGAAAATATTCGTAAGTTATCAAATGCTCATATATTATTCTTTGACAACATGATGGTTTTAATTTCATTTTACTTAAGCATGTTCAAGCAGAGTAAAAATTCGGTATATAGTTGATTTATTGGAAATAAAATAACTAAATAAAAATAATAACTATATAAATTCACAAGCAAATTAAGAAAATAATATTTCATGAAATTTACAAAAAAGTTTAAAAACTTTTTTTGTGAATTTCATGAAATAAAAAAAGAGTATAGTACAGTACTAAGAAAACTGGAATATAGTAAAGTTTATTATAGGAATTTTGTTTATTTTTTTTTTTTTTTTTTAACAAATAGGGGTTGAAATTGTTTTTATCTCATTAAATATCTCTCAAATTCAACAATCAGTTTATTTAAAAGTAATTTTTCCTGCAATAAATTCCATAAATGTCTGTGTAAAATTAATGTTTATTAAACGCTTAATTACAAATATTTATTAAAAAATTTAGTATACATTTTTTTTTATTATAAGGTATTCCATATTTATAATATACTAATGACCATTAATTATCATTCATTGCTTTAGATTAAGGAAATTTAAAATATTAATAACAAGATGTAATTTTATTCATTTCCTCTTCAATAAATGTTATAATATATTTAATTTCGATAAAAATTTACTGAGGGAAAAAATAGAACAATAAAAAAGATTCAAAAAATTAAAAAAAAAAAAAAATAATAAATAAATAAATATTCGTACCAATATAAAATATCAGCCTTCAGTTAAACATTGGTATTGCCATAATAAACGCATCATTAAAATATTAATAACAAGCAGATGCTATCTTATTTCGATCACCTTCAGTAAATGTTATAATACAGTTAATTTTAATACTTAATGGAGGAAACATAGAACAATTAAAAATAAAGTTTGAAAATTTCTAAAGGAAAACGTTTGATCCATTATGAAATATAAATCATTAAACATTGGTATTTTCATAAACACATGATTAAAATATTAATAGCAAGCAAATGTTATCTTATTTTGATAGCCTTCAGTATATGTTATAATAATTCAATAAATGTTATAATTGATGGTCAATATTGATATTAATGGGAGAAATATAGAACAATTAAAAATAAGAATTCGGAAAATTTTCAAAAGAAAAATATTTTATTCATTATAAATCTTAATATAGATGTTAGAAGAATTGCAGCTTTACTAAAGTAAAAAAAAAAAATTATATCAACTACTTAGATAAAAAAAAAAAAAAGAGAACTTTTTTTAGTTTAAGCATCTGATAAAAACATAATACGATTCGTGAAAAAAAGTAGTCATTCTCAGTGTTTCAGTTTAAGTTACAATACACGCACAACTACATCCGTACTTACAAACATTCAACTATACATGTAATAAATATGAATATGATTTTTTTCCTACTTGACATGCTTTAGACAGAATTTTTATTTTATGTGCAATGTGTGTAGTAGATTTTTTTTTTTATTTTGGCTATTTTTTTCTCTCACGAAACTGGCCAATTTGTATTCAACATGGTACTTCTGTTTATGATTGTTCGGATAGTAACTTCAGTTTTTCGAAGTTAAAAGGCCTGAGATTAATCAAATTGTGCAGTAAGTTTTTACTTTTAGGTTAACACAACATTCATAAATTAGATTTAAAAAAACAGCATTTCATATTACATAGAATGAATTAATATAAAATATATCAAAAGATGCACGGACTTCAGAGGTTCATTATTTACTCATTGTAAATTGTCTGTGAAACGTAAACTTGGAAGATGTATTTAAATTTACGTTATATAATGCCTATTTAAAAAGAATTATAATATGATAAGTATAATATAATATTACAAATATAAATAAAGAACTTAATTCGTAATTTACATTAATTTATTTTACATTATTATTTGATTCGAGTTTTGACAAATCAAGCGCAAAAGTGATTAGTCAAACAGTTTCTATTCATAAATTTATTTAATATCCGTGCCTAAAATTGTATCTATTCTAATATATCTATATCTAGCCTTCTATTCATAAATTTAATGCTATCCGTGACGTTTTCACGATAAAAATCTGGTAAAGTCCTAAATTAGGCAACCTCTTGGCGACGTAAAAAAATGACGTCAAAATCGCGCCAAACAAGCGAATTAATAACTCCATTAATGTGAACAAAGTTGCCATATTTTTCTGAACCGTTATATAACAATACAAATACTGATGACTAATGTTTTGGTATACAACATAAATATATAAATAAAAGCTATCACAAGAGCAAATAGAAAAATATCATGTTTAGGCGGAATTATTTACATATAGAGAAAAATATGATAGATAGGAACATTGCATTCAGAAAAGCCTTCTATATATAAAATTTCTAATTGTTTAATTTGTAATAAATTATAATCTATTAATTAAATATTTTGCTAGACGTAAAGGATAACTTTAAAGTGAAAACATGGTCGATATTTTAAACTTTCATATTTTCAAAATTCATCTTTTTTATCTTTCTTTCAAAAATTAGTTATCATAGAAATTTTTAAAGTAAAATTCATATACGATGAGGCTAGAAACATAACAGCTGGTGGCTGACTGAGTATTTCTTTAACTATAAAGCCGAATTGTGTTTTTGAGTTAACTTAGGAAGATTTTTAAGGCGGAATTTTTATTAGGATGGCATATTTATAAGAAAGACAAAATAATGAAATATATAACTGTAATTAATTATTTAGAAATGATGCACTTTTATCTGAGGAATGGAAACATTGTAAATATCAATGACTATTTTTGAAAAAATTTTTGTGAAAAACCTTTTTAATGGATAAGTTTCACATTATATTATCTCATGAAATATCCAAGAAAAACTCCCAAGCAATCAATACTATTACTGAAAATCGTCTATGTCTGTCTAGAAAATTTATTTTATTTTTTTATTCATAGTGATTCTAAAAGCTTGTGAGTTTTAGGTATCTCGTCTACCTCAAGCGAGTCAAGATTTCAATTCAGTCAACGCTTTGTGATATAAGAATAAGAAGATTGATGAAAATTTTAAATATTCAAATTATTTTATTTTAGAATAATATGTGTTATAATGAAAGATTTACGGGTAGAAAACGAGACATACTTGGTTATTTGGTACTTACTAGTTTGGTCTTACAATTATTTAATTGTGAGTAAAACAAAGGCTAAATGTGAATATGTCGAGCCAGCCAAGATTCGAACAGGGAATCTCCTGATCCATAGTCAGGCGCGTTATCCGCTGTGCCACTATCCCACCTGGGTTTGAATACTGTCTTGGTACTTTCATTCTACATGGGTTAAATTGCTCTTCATAAGTTAAAATAAAAATCACTCATCCTGGCGATCCTAATCACGATGAGATAATAAACTTATCAAAATATTTTAGTGTCGTCGATCCTTGATAAGTCTACAACGTTTCAATTAAATCTGATCGCTTAAAGTAGGGCAAAATCGAACCCAAAGAGTCAGTTACAAACAATCAAACATACAGGTGAAACTAATAAAAGCGTATTAAAAAAGGCTGTGTTAGAAACATAAACTTTTAAGTAGGTGATTTGAATTTATACAGATGGGCCTATAATTTCAATTTATAAATTTTAAGGAATTATTTTAGCGTGCAGCAGAAATTGCCTGTAATTCGGAACTGGGACTATGATAAAGCAGAGTTTGTCAATACCTGAAGCACAAACTTGCAAACCTCTAAATTAAGATTTGGATGCAACGCTTGCGTGGATAGTGATGGAAACACTATTAGTTGGATGGCGTTCCATCCCTCAATCTCGAATATATCGGGGCAGGAAAATGCAGCGTCTCTCCAGCGAGAACACAGATCTTGTCTCTCGGCCTTATGTAAGCTATCCGTATAATTACCCGTAAGAGTTTAATAATTCTATCCAGCCCGTTGGCATGGCAACAAATGGATCCTACCTGGCAGTTGGAGGTTGGGATAGCGTGATTATGAAAGCCTCCGACTCGTGCTCGGGGGTCTTTTATAATTCTTTATCAGTCCGTGTTAGGCGGCGTGCGACCTCCTTTTGCATGGACGGGATAATGAATTAAACCATGGGTAGGGAATTAAAACGGTCGATTAGTTTTGATGGTATGGAATGAGTTGAGGGGGAGGACCCCACCCCATCTTTGGCACCCCCTGAGAAAATGTGGGGGTTTCTTTGGGGTCTACATCCTTATTAAGAAAAGGAAGGAAGGGGGGATGGAATAGTAGGAAAGGATGTCAGGGCTGGAAATGATTGAGGGGTAAGAAACGAAGAGATGTAAAACACCTGTGATAAGCACTTTTATGTCTTATAATATTAAAACTGGCTTAAATGTTGAGCTGCATGTAGTGTGCAAAGAAAGAATACGAATAAAATGAAGGGTAGATTATATATCTGCTTAAGTACCTCGTTTTTAAAGTAATTAGTGATTTTTAATGGTATTTTAATGATCTTTGAATGCAATTTGTTTAATTATACTGTTATTTTTCTTTTATAAATTCATTTTGTTTTAAAAATGAATAGTGGAAATTTTAATAAAAATCTTCTCTTATTTTATGAATTTATGTTGATGAGAATTCAAAGAAGAATTTTTACAAAGAAAAAAGATATTTTTTGGCTAATTGCTTGTATATAACATGAATAGATTGTTTGAAACTCGTTGGTTTATTTCAAATGTTTATTTAAGCTCTGTAAAAATTATTTCTCTTAATTATTTATTCTTATTATTTAATTATTTATTATTTTTCAATGCTTTAGATTGTAAATTGGAATAAAAGAAATGCTGTTCATTGTTGAAAAAAAATTGAGGTTAAGTGTCAAATTAGTTATAAGTTCTAAAAAGTAAAGTATAAATTGTAAGTGTGTCTATTGCTAAAAAATTATAATAAATGCATTATATTATAAAACACACTATGTACAAAGATAAATTTTATGATGCTGTTTAAATTTTTATTAGTTTTTTTTTTATAAAATTCATTTCTTAATTTCTTTTAATAAGGATAAGTAAACTTTTACTGCATCAAGTAAAAAAAATTATTTGCAATAGCCTTATAAACTGATGCATCCAAAGCATGTAAATATGTTTTTAAATTGATGAATCAATTTTTCGCTTTTAACCTTTAACCGATTTAATTCAGTCATTAACTCATTTAATCAGCTTTGCATGATTATAAAACTGATATAATTCAAAGTATCTAAAAATGTTTTTTTTAATAAGTGAAGAAATATTATTTGCATTTTAGACATTTAAAGTTAATTACAAAAATTGTTATTTAAATCTTTCCATTTCAAATTATCATGTGATGATCATGAAAAATGTAATTTTATGCAATATTAATAATCATAAATGATCATGAAAATGTGATTTTTAATTTTTCGATATGATTTCAATTCTAATAACTAATATTTTCTTAGATATAGTTTGATATTACTATTAAAAATGAAGCCAAATTATTATTTTTCTTCATATCTTAAAACTTGCAAAAAATAATGTAAAATAAATTATATATAAAGTCAATACCATAATATTTTAATATTTAAAATATATTCGTTACATATAAAATTTTTACAGTTAAATACATATGTGCCATATTCAGAAATAAGATGAAAAATTGCTTATAATGTTTTAAGAAAATACAAGCTCGTATTTAAGAAATATTTAAAAAAAAATATGAACTGTGAAATTTTCTCTAACAGAAAAAAATAATTATTGATATCGTAAAATCGATATTTATTTTAAATTATATAATTTAAATCATGAATATCGCCGAAGAATCTTGTTTTCTTTGATAATTTTAAATATAAATTCTTTTTTAAACATTGAAAAATTTTTTTAATGCTATAAATGAAACCTACAAAATATAATAATAATTTTCAACTTTTATTATTATATAGTTGAAAATGTAAAAAGTTTTCTAAAAGTTCATGTATTTAAAGAAATAATAGGTTTCAAACTATTTATAACATTAAATAAATTCATTTTTCAATGTTTTTAGAGATTATATTCTTTTCTTTCTCTCAAGTAGCATAAGATTTAATTATGTAATCACTATATGCTATAAAATGCTTTCTAAAAAATAGTATCCTTTTTTTATTAATTTAATATTACAATGTATATTAAATATCAATTTAATAAATCTAGAACTTTAAAACTTAAATTTATAAAAGAGGAATTAAAATGATGCTAAAATTTATTGTGGTGTCTTTTGTAATGTTATGCTTTGTAATGTTATGTATTCTGAATATATACCGTTTGCAATAAACTTATATGTTGTTTTAAAAGGATATTATTTCTATGTATATATATATGGTTAGCAATAAAGTTACATTTTTTAAATGTTCAAATAAATATATACAAATCACACTTCTTAAAAAATTATTTCATGTTTTATTGAGTAAAATTTGTATTAATTTATAAAACTAAAGTAACCACCACATTTGATTTATATGTTATCAATGGAATTTACTCTTAAGAAGCACCGATATTTATTTATAGGGAATTTAATGGATTTTTTAGTGTGATAACTTAAGAATTATTCGAAATGAAATATATATATATATATAATATATAAAATATAAATGAAAATAATAAAAAAAGAAATAATAGATAGGTAAACATAGGAATGACAGGGAAAATAATAAAAAATGTCTGTTTGTTGATAATTTGTTCTACTAATTGATATTATTTTGTAAATATTGCCACAGCTAAACATTATCACCATTGGCCACTATTTAAAAAAAAAAACTGACATCAAAGCGTTTCAAATTTACCATGATAAAAATTGTGTAAAATGAACTTGCTGTAAAAATGTATCAATTATACATAAACACTGTCTTGGATGCGTTTATTGAATACCTTCAATGTCATGATTTACCATGAACTATTAATGGTTCATTACATAGATAAAATTTTCTGCATATTTATTGTTTTTCTCATTTTCTAGCACTCTCAATTGCTAACAATATAAAATTATGGAAATAAAACCAAATGCAACCTAAAATTGAATTATTCTTTACCCCTTTCTGGGTGGTGATGAACATTTACGGTAAATCATTGTTTACTTTTTCTGAATTGTTTGTATTTTTTCTTAATTATCACTGATTCATCATATTTTTTTTTAAAAATACAATTTTATTGCATATGCCTTTATTTTATTTCAATTCCTACTATTAGTTCATACTCTCCCTATATATATTTATATATCTTGTTTAAATTTACAATCGTTCATAAAATACTTTTTATTCATCCACTCAAGTTCAAACACATTTCTTTAAGCTTGTAGTAGATGACACTGGATGTTAATACAGTTTTTTTCAAATATTAATTCATTCATTAAATTTCTCATTTTAGTTTTATATGGTAGAAAAAATTTATCTTCTATAAGAAAATTTAGCAGGATATAAATTAAGGAATAAACCGTAAGGAATAAATTTACCGTCAGTGGTGAAGCGTGTAGAACGCTGGAAAAAAAGTTTCTTTTTCAGATTCTTTTTTCATTCTGGGTTCTAATCTGAGTCAAGGAGGGAACAAAATGTAAAATGAAACATGTGAATAAATGAATGAGAGAGATGGAAAGTGTGTGTGTGAGAGAAAGAGAAAAGAGAGAGAGAGAGAGAAATTTTCCTAACTTAAAAAAATGAATGAAAATAATTTATAAAGGACTTTCTGCAATAGAGTGTAAAAATGTAGTTTTTAAAAAGTATTTTTTTATTACTTGTTATTTTATAATAAAAAAATAATAAAGCACAGAAAAGACTACGTTAAAAATTGTTTATTCTTCTGGTGACAATGCTCTACTCATCACAAATCTGTCATCCTCACTATCCTTCATCTTGGGCTAAAAATAGATCTAATCGTTTATCCAAAGTTTGCAAGCAACAAAGCTGAGCAACTTTTAAAAGCGGAGACAAAAGAGTGATAAGTTATACGAAGCACACAAAGCTTATCAGAAGATAACAACATAGTTACGGAAGTTTAACCCTCATTTTGACACCACAAAACAAATTTAATTTCCTGTCTTCTTTTATATTTCTCATCTTTCCCCCTCTCTGTTCTCCCTTTCAATTACGAAAGCGGGCCCCGGCAGAAACCTTCATTTGAATATCACACATTGTTTCACACATCGCTGGGCGTGGCCAAATGTGTAGCGACGCGATATCCGGGACCAATCGACAGACGCGACGCACCACATCTGTATCAGGATCCGCGACGTGCTAACTGATGAATGCACGGGCATTAATTGGTAAATACTTGGAATTTCTCTAAGGCTTTTTGTTAATTGTCGAGGAGGGAGACGGACAAGTAGCAAAATTGTGATGAGGGAAAAAATGCGAGGATATTTATCAAAGTGCAAGAGATTCGAATGTAGGAATTTCGGAAGAATGTGAACACTGATTTTGACGAATGCAGTCATGAAACTTGTATTAAAATTGCAAGTACAGAATACATTTTTATCCCATGTTTTCATGGCTTATGTTTAGTTACAATTTTAAGAACATCTGAACGAGCTGACATTTATTACTTGTTTATTTTGCTGTAGATTATAAAATTAAATCAAATGTGATGTATGATTTCTTTAATAAACTTTTAATTTAAATTTTTTTAGTTATACTACTGTGCCCAAAAAGTAAGACCAATTATAATTTTTTTTTCCAAAACTCTTTACTCATTCTTCCGAATTTATTTCATCGCCTTCAAAGTAATCCCCTCCGGACACAATGCCAACTTTTTCCCTCAATTCTCAATGCATGCTAAATGTCATCGGCAGAGATGGCCTTCAAAGCGCGCGGCGATTCACGTTGAATCTCTTCAATCGACTCAAAACGGTGTCCCTGGATAATTTTTAAGTTTAGGAATAGCAAGAAGTCGCACGATGTGAATACGGTAGTTGTGAAACGCTATGGGTTTCATTTTTGGCGAAAAAAAGTCACGAAGAATCAATGGCAGTGTGAGCTGGCGCATTCAGTGTTTTCGGTACCAATCGAGATTTGACGCCTTTGAGGACCAAAATGGAATGGACCGATCCTTTTGAAATTCCAACATCATCAACAAGGTCTCTAATTGTAAATCGACTGTTTGCAAGCAGCAAATCTTTAATTTTTTGGACGTGAACTTCGTCCGTTGAGGTTGCTGGCCGACCAGAGGGCTTTTCGTCTTCAACGCCGTCTCTGCCTTCTTTGAACTGTTTATACTACTTCTAAATATTTCTTTCCGATATAGAAATGCTCATCGAATGCCTCCTTCTGCAACATTCTATATGTTTCCGCAAACCAAATTGAATGCAAGTTCTTTACTCAATGAATTCAGACATTTCAAAGTCGCCGGAATCAGTTTTAGCATCTCACAAAGCCAAGCATAACTCAAATACTAATGGATATTTTGAAGTGAAATTTCACATAGATGTCAAGGACAGTGCCAGACCAGCCACCTAGAAAGAAAAAAAATGATATTCCATAATCCCCGGGAATTTTAAATTGAAAATGGGTCTTACTTTTTGGTTGTGATCCGATAAGAAATTTATGGATATTTTTAAGTGTAATAAATTTAATTGTAAAGATTTCAGATCGTTGTGTAGTGTGCTTTATCGAATGGAAAAATAAAAATTAAAATAAAATTTTTAATATCTTTTTTTCATTTATTTACATTATCTTCAATTCATTGCAATGAATGGATAAAACAAATTCATTTTGATAGACGCCATAACTAAAAGATTTCATTAAATTATAGTAATTAATCAATAATTGTTAACTAAGTAAAATCGTCGAGTAATTTGATTTTACTAACACATTTAACCCTTTAAAATATTATGTTAACAAATTGGATAATCTGCTAAAAGTAGTAACTGTTTCAACTGAAGGAATTTAGGGAAATGTAATTGGATTAAGTCACTGCATTTGATAATTCCAAGAAATGAACTAACTTTATTGAAGCAGCATTTCTCTATAGTAAGTTTACAAAGCAGCAGTGAAAAGTATCAGAAAAGCACATAACACTTAAAGTGCAATTTGATTTTAGTGATATGGATGATTATTTATTATGGACGTCAATATTTATTCATGCATAATTCATTTGTATTAATTAATTATCTTCAATAAATATTTTCCAGTCAAATTCATTTCCATTATATTTTTACATATTACTAATACATTTTTATATTAATATTGCTTAAAACTTTTATATCTACACACACACTTTTGGCTTTAGTTGTTTTCTGTTATTCAAAATAATCATGTTTCTTATACATCCATATATATAGATATATAAATGATTATAGTTGTTTTTTAATAAATAATTTGTATTTAAATATTTATATAAGTATTTTAAAATAAGTAAAGTTTATTAAAATTTGCTGAAAAATATAACTTTATGCAAAGAGGTGAAATATAAAATAATTATTTTTTATCCTACTCTCTTGATTATAATTAAAAATATATGTTTCTTCGAAATATATTTAGGCGTTGTTAATGGTAAACTCTTATTTAAAAATAAACTATTATTATATTTAAAAATATTGTTGTTACATAAAAAAATTTATTATATATAAAAAGTTTATTATACATAAAAATTATTATATAAAATTAAGTTATTATTGTATAAAAATTATAATTTATTCTATGAAACAACTACTTATACACAAACAAAATAAAATCATTAAGAATTAAAAAAATTAAAAATCGCTTGAACATGACGCAATTTATTTAAATATTTCCATTTAATTAAAAAGAGTTTGGCTACATGATTCCTTGATATTTTGAAAAATTTTGACGAGTTCTCATTACATCTTTTCGAAATTATTTTTTACAAATAGTAATACTGTTCGTAGAATTTTTGACATTAATGAAATTTTCAAAAAAAAAAAAAAAAAAAATTCTTTCATATTTATATTATTTAAATCTTTCATATTTATGCGCAAATAAATCCGCAAACGATCAATAAATCGCAGATGGGAAATCTACGATTGTTTATTCTATCCATAATACATTATGCAGTTTTGTGTTCCGTCTCAACGGTGATCGCCTTCAGAGAAGACGGGACATAAAAAAAGTCATCAAAAAACAATTACATTCACATTTATCGAATGGCTAAGGGGTAAGGTGCACTTTTATGCTTGCTTCAAACATCAACAGAAGTTTGATTATGGGCTTTTAAACTGATCATTGAAGTGAAAAAATACAGACAAATTTTTAACGTGATTTTTTTTTTTTTTTTTTTTTTATATGAGACACAAATTGAAATTGAGTATGCAAGTTGCAATTTCATAATAAAAAAAAAAAAATATTATGATCTGTCTGTATCTTAAATACTAAAGTTGAGACGTAATTTCCTTTTCTTCTAAGTTGTTCGAATTGTTGTCCTTTGTCATTTTGCGAGATTTCGAAAGTTTGTTTCTTGATGATTATGTCTGGTACAGATACTTGCATTATAAATGACTAGACTCAGTGGTGAGTGTGGCATTCTCAATTTGGCTCAACGTATCCATTCCATTGTAAATCGTTGGGCTCAAAAAATAGTAATATAATAGAGCACGTTCCTCTATTCTAAAGGAACAGAAATTTGGGGTCGATATCTCCAATCCTTATCGTACTAGAATTGGCGCTGCATCATCCCTTGGCTCCTTTTCCTTGGAAAATGTAAACATGTTACGAAGCGATTCTGAAAATTACGAGAATAGCCTGAAATCCTTCTTCTCAAATTATACACGAATTATAGCTTACTAAAGATAAATAGATACAATAAATGTTATTTTGTTTATAACTCGGACCATTTTGTATGATGCATTGCAAAAAGTTCATATAAATGAATATTGTTAATTTTTTTAATCATTCTGGAGGTAAAAAATTAGATATGAAAAATTATTAATAGAATATAAGTGCCAAATATTTAGAAAATTATTTAGCTATAAATATCTTTATCTACAAATAAAATAATTATCTGTAAATATCTTTATAGCTTAAAATAAATAAATTTGCATTTATTTATAGCTAAAAGAAATCAACCATTTCTTTTGAAAATCGTTGCTATGATTGTAGGCCTTTTTCTCTTTTCGCGCCAACAGCATAGAGAAGTAATAGCCAGTCAACAGTGAAGACTGTTGCCAACCCAAGTCATCATCGCATATGTTAAGTTACAAAGTAAAACTCGCATGAGGTGTATGATTACGTGAAGATTTTGTTAGAGAGTATTAGCATTATTAGTGTACTACTCTATGGTTTGTTAGAGAGTATTATTAGTGTACTACTCTATGGTTTGTTAGAGTATTAGTATTATTAGTGTACTACTCTATGGTTTGTTAGAGAGTATTAGTATTATTAGTGTACTACTCTATGGTTTGTTAGAGTATTAGTATTATTAGTGTACTACTCTATGGTTTGTTAGAGTATTATTAGTGTACTACTCTATGGTTTGTTAGAAGTATTATTAGTGTACTACTCTATGGTTTGTTAGAGTATTAGTATTATTAGTGTACTACTCTATGGTTTGTTAGAAGTATTATTAGTGTACTACTCTATGGTTTGTTAGAGAGTATTAGTATTATTAGTGTACTACTCTATGGTTTGTTAGAAGTATTAGTATTATTAGTGTACTACTCTATGGTTTGTTAGAGAGTATTATTAGTGTACTACTCTATGGTTTGTTAGACAGTATTATTAGTGTACTACTCTATGGTTTGTTAGAGAATATTAGTATTATTAGTGTACTACTCTATGGTTTGTTAGAGAGTATTAGTATTATTAGTGTACTACTCTATGGTTTGTTAGAGAGTATTATTAGTGTACTACTCTATGGTTTGTTAGAGAGTATTAGTATTATTAGTGTACTACTCTATGGTTTGTTAAGAGTATTTTAGTGTACTACTCTATGGTTTGTTAGAGAGTATTAGTATTATTAGTGTACTACTCTATGGTTTGTTAGAGAGTATTATTAGTGTACTACTCTATGGTTTGTTATTATTAGTATTATTAGTGTACTACTCTATGGTTTGTTAGAGAGTATTAGTATTATTAGTGTACTACTCTATGGTTTGTTAGAGAGTATTATTAGTGTACTACTCTATGGTTTGTTAGAGATTATTAGTGTACTACTCTATGGTTTGTTAGAGAATATTAGTATTATTAGTGTACTACTCTATGGTTTGTTAGAGTATTAGTATTATTAGTGTACTACTCTATGGTTTGTTAGAGAGTATTATTAGTGTACTACTCTATGGTTTGTTAGAGAGTATTAGTATTATTAGTGTACTACTCTATGGTTTGTTAGAGAGTATTATTAGTGTACTACTCTACTCTATGGTTTGTTAGAGAGTATTAGTATTATTAGTGTACTACTCTATGGTTTGTTAGAGAGTATTAGTATTATTAGTGTACTACTCTATGGTTTGTTAGAAGTATTAGTAGTGTACTACTCTATGGTTTGTTAGAGAGTATTAGTATTATTAGTGTACTACTCTATGGTTTGTTAGAGAGTATTAGTATTATTAGTGTACTACTCTATGGTTTTGTTAGAGAGTATTAGTATTATTAGTGTACTACTCTATGGTTTGTTAGAGAGTATTATTAGTGTACTACTCTATGGTTTGTTAGAGAGTATTAGTATTATTAGTGTACTACTCTATGGTTGGGTTCATTTTTCAATTTGTAAACAACGAACAGCTGACAGAAATATCTGGGAATTGCTTAGTATCAGAGTGTCGTATTGTAGAGCAAAACTTCAAAGCAGGATGTTTGTAGAGGCAAGATGTTTACTTATGATGAATAGAATTCCTGTTAACTGTGACTGCAATGGATTGGAACCTGAGCCATTTACAATGCTAGTTATGCATGTTACAATCGACTCTAGATCATCGGTTAGTTTTGTAACTTAGTAAGACTTTTCTTTTTTTCTCAGAACAAATACTTTTCTCGGTATAGCAGTTCCTAATATCCTACCGTTCACAGAAATTGACTGAAACTTTGGCTTAAGATATTTTGTGATATGCTCTCACGAATCGTATGGAAAACAACAGTTAAAGTCAAACAGTTACGATTATAATAACATGATTTTGAAAATTTCAGTTGGCAACACCTACTTTTTTTTTTTATTGGAATGTGATATATGTAGTGAAAAACCATAAATAACATTGAAACAATACATGTACCACAAATATGGCCGGTGCTTGACAGACAAAGAAGTAAAGTGAAAACAACTAATAAGGGGGAGAGAAACATCGGGAAGGAAAACATTTTATTGTGTTTCACAAACTATCTACGTGTTGCATAACGCACATTGTGGATAGCACTGTAGCACGTACCAAGGCAGATAACCCTATGGCTAAATGCTCTATTTGACGTCGTATGGATGCAAAATTGCGCTGTACCACTTGTGAGATCTTCTGTCAAACGTTTCTTAACAGATTGGTGACAGAATTATCTCCCACCATTTCACATTTCTGTGACCACCTAGGTCCCCCGATCTCATTTGAAAGTATTTCTGATTCTGAGGTTACCTGAAATATAAAGTTTATGCATATAATCCACAAACTGTATTTGATCTGAAAAATGCCATGAGATGTCATGCTTAATGGATTCTTCCATTTTACCCATACATTCTTCCATGATACCATGGTACGTGCATCAGTGGTATCCATTAAATGTTTCATGCAAAGTGTCATTGTATGTGAAAGAGCTCACGTAGAAAATGTGTGAAGCACATTAAAATGTTTTTCTTTCTGTTGCTTCTCTTCTCTTATTCGTTGTTTTCACTTTTCTTCCTAGTCTGTCTAGCACCTGGCGATTTTTCGTGATGCAGGTACCGTTTAAATGCCGTTTAATGGTTTTCGCTACGGATATCACATTTTAATAAAAAAAAAAAAAGGTTGTTATTTGAAATTTTACCACTGTAACCGTAACTGTTATTTTTATATGATTCTTGAGCGCATACTTCAAAATACCTTAAACCAAAATTTTTCAGTTTCTGTGAACGGTATGATTGGTAGTGGTTCATATATCGTGGAAGGTTTTTATAATCCCCCTGTATGCCCACTACTGCTATATTGTTGCAAATGTAAGGAAGAAAAATCATGGGGAAATTTCCTTTATACTCTAAAAAGGTAATTTTTCTCTCACCTTTTAGACTAATGGTGACACACTAAAATAATGCTGTTTAATAGATTTGTCGATAGGTTAGAAATGAATTCTGTTGATAAAGCAATGTTAAATTAAATGTTAATAAAACATTTTCCCTGTATTTGCAAATGAAAAGATGTTAAATGATAAGGGGAAGTATTTTAATGTTTCATCACTTTTGATGCATTGGAATTTTTATCAGATAGTTTCATTTAAGGAATTCTTTACATTTTAATTTTGGACAGTGAGATTTGTGTTTACAATTATATACCAGATCAAATTTAAACAGGAGGTGCTTATACCTTCGCACAATAATTACTGGTCTAATTTGATGGAAGATTTGTTCATGTACTATCATAAATGTGCTGTTTCGATATGCTACCGTTTAAAAAATATTGGAATTGAAATTATAATGTCTGTTTAGAGGTTTATGATATTATTTTTCTTTTAACAACGATTTTAAGGATATTTAACATTCACCATTCGCGTTACCCATCATTTTTTCTATCAGAGAAATGATAATACTTCTGTCATGCTCCAGGCATTTCGATAAACAAAACAAGATTTAAGTTCTATCTTCGGTGAATGATTTTGAATTTTGAAAACAGTGAATTTTGCAGTGAAATCGGGAAGAAGTTGCAAAACATTTAGAATACAATAACTGAAGACATGACACAACATGATAGAAGTAGTATGCAGCATGCTACTGCTATCATGTTGTTTTTAAACAAATTCACTTCTGCTGCCCTGTTTTGTTACATTTATTGAATGACCACTTCCACTACTACAACCATGTTGTTATAGTTAATGAACACGCATATTCGCTACCCCTACCGTGTTATTGTTACAATTATTAAACAAGAACATGCACTACCGCTGCTATGCTGTGATTACAGTTATTAAACGAGTATCAACAGCATGGTAGCAAAACTGAACAAGCAAAATTTTAAAATTTCAGATTCATTATATAATGATATGGAGAGTTCTACGTGATGAATTTGAATATCCATATAATACTTTAAGTCTTATATGGATAATAGTTTAAATACGCCCAAATTGCTTTATGGTGAAAAAGAACTGCATAAATAGTTTGCTACCTTGGTCGGCCGATGGTAGGAAATCCTTGACCTTAACATATTTTGCGAAACTATGAGGCTCCTTTCTATCTGTGCAGCGTTATAAGCAAACATAACTGAAGAATTTGGATGGATGAAAATACACCCATTTACAACGAATTCCGTCCGTTCCATAGATCAGAAGTTTTAGTGTGATATGGCTTTATATCCTCATTCACAATCGTACCTTACTTCTTAGAAGGTAACACTGTTTCAAGACCTGTGACAGGTTCTGCAAATATGCAGTTAAACTGTGAGGGATTTTTTTGTTCCATCATGGCAGCAGAGAAATTGAATGGACTATAATTTTTAAGTAAAACGGCACCCCGGCACATTTATCTGTCCAAAACATTATGCCACAAAGCGTCTTGGGCAACATAGAAACAAATAATTCCAAACGCTTCGGTCAATCTACTTATCTTAAGAGAATTGCGAAGCACGTTTCGGTTGTTCTAGTGCAGGAATTGCATTGGCAAATCGCGTGCATGAGTTGCAATGAATTGGTTGTGCATATAGCACGCAATGTTTAGTGAAAATGATGAAGAACATTTTGAACTATAACTGCAATGATACTATGTTTTAACATTTATTATAGTGAAGTTATGGCAAGGGAAATTATGTATTTTTTTAGAAATTTCTTCCTTCATGTTACTATAAAAGAGATATTGCATGTTAACTCTCAATTCTTTTTGTTATGATATTTATTTTTATAAGAGGTTTAAAATATGTTGCATTTACACTGAGAAGGGGAAAAAATTCATAATTCTTTGACAAAAATGTTTGTGAAAAGTTTTGAATTTCACTTTAATAATAAAATTAAGACGACATTTTTGATTCAATTATTTTAAGCTTGGTGTTGAATTCAATTTTTAGAGAAACTAATAATAGATGGCGCCAGTTGTAAGAGGAAAATTTCAACTTTACATAATTTCACATAATTTCTTATTCAATTTTTAAGATATTGGATGTCTTAATTGATTTCATAAAATTAAAACATTAAAGTTAAAAACTGACTTTGAAAATTATACATAATAAATTATTTTATTCATAAAAATGTATTAGAAGAACTAAAACAGTTTTAATCGAGTCCCAGGTACATATTCTTTGTTTTATGCATAAGTTTAATTCAAATGAAATTGTAAGATTAAAAAAATATATATATATATAAGTCACATAATAATCTTAATTGTTTTTTAAAAATTTTTTTGCATTACATTTACTTTTTTAGGAAAAAAAATGCATAGTCTAAATTTTAAATTAAACTTATACATTAATTTTGAAAAATTTTAGGCGAATTTAAACTGATATTTTGCCTTCAAATTTTCAAATAGTGCTTTTCTGTGCATGACTTTGGTTATATTCTAAGCAGCTATATAATTAACCTCACAAACACAGACTTTCTTTCGCACTATAATTTTTAAAGCATCGCCCTTTTTTGGACCATTTAAAATTTTTCTTTAATTTTAATTCTGCAACTTTTATGCTAATTCAAAACTCTTATTTAATATCTCCTAGCAACACTAAATGACATCAGAAAACAAGTTCTACCTCTCAATGGACTGAACCCCAGGCCTTTCCCTCCTCTCATATTAAGAGCAGTGTCGCTCGTTTCACATTCCTTCAGAATAACTGCCCTCCTCTCTTAAAAATTAAATTTAAACAAATTTAACTTTTACTAACATAAAATTTGTAGCGATATTAATACTTATTCTTATATTTTTTTCAGATGGTGAGAATGTTTCTGTAATTAATTTTAAGTAGACACGTCCCATTGCCATGCATAATTAAGGTACATAACAAATTTTTAACGTTCTATGTGTATTAATTTTTTAAATTATCCAGCGGGCAAGTTCCAAATATGCTGCATGAGAAAAAAAAAGCATTTAAATATAAAATTGCAACACAGACGTATATAAATAAACTTGTTTTCAAAATGCCCCAGAAGAAAAAGTTTCTTCTTGAAATTGTTGCACATGTTGCTGAATGTGCAGAAATTTGTATACAATTCGCATACCACAATCAAAGGATTTCAGACAATATTTCCAAATTACTGAGTTTATCAATTTGTTTGGATTTTGTGTGTTCCCTCCAAGACACTGTTATAGCAACTTAGAATTTGATAAATCTACAAACACTGGCTTTATGGCATCACTGACAGGATTTGGTACGGGATTTATGATCAAAAACAGTACTATTGGATACAGCAATGTTTTATGCACACCAGGTTTGTGGTGCTTTGGCAGCCAATGAATTGGTTCATTATCTATGCTGCGCGCATGAATCCAGACATCCCGTATAGCTTTACACATATCAGCAGCACTGTGACAGTTTCCACGTACTGTATTTAGTACATAATAAGATGTAAATTTATCGATTAAACTGTCAATTAATCAGTCAAACTTCCTTTGTCCACCACAGTTTTACCGTCAGACTTCTTTAGCGCCAGGCGATTTTTAATTTTCCTAATCTTGGGCCCACTATTTTTCTGAATGTGACCAATACACTTCACTTTTTAAGGGCATCATCCAATCCATATGGCTTTTAATGTGATGAAATCCATTAGAAATGTATTAGCATGAAATGAATTAAACTCATATAATATCTGTAATATATTAAGTATAGATATTTGATACAATACAGTGTCTTGTAGAATTCTAAGCAATTTCATTTGATCGGCAAAAACCATAGTGGTTTCTGTTACAAAGGCTTATGTCATTAATTACTTTGTGTACTCTGGTCCAAATTTGGCACCCTTTACAGAGTCGCAGTTACATTACTTCTGTTTTCTATGACATTTTCTGGATTCTTCTCAAATAAAAGTGTGCCATTTTATCTTTTCAGGTGCCATCTCTACAGTAAAACAGCTAGTGTTAGAATTTATTTTCTTTTTCATTTGCTCTTCTCGTGTTCTATGCTGCAACTTAAACAAGTTGCTTCAAACAACAAGAAGCTTACTTCTGTCACGAAACAAGATTCTTGTTGATCGTGTCTTATGATGGATGGGATACTGGAAGCGGCAGACTCATCAACATGCAAATTTTTGTTAATGCATTGTAGCTCTGTCCAATACAATGCATTGAAAACACTAACCTTTGGTTGATTTCTTTTTCACGCCAAGCATTTTACATCTGGAAGTATAGTTTACTTTAAAGCTTAATGATAAGCCACGTCTTGATTTTTCCTTTATTCTTATTTTACCACTGCATGTTGAACAACCAACCATTTCAGTTATATTATAAAACATTAGGGTAATGATAACAGCACGATAGCTTTGAAAACTTACATCGGTTTTTTTTTCAATATTGCTGTTCACAGAACGAGCAAATGACAGTTCTTTTTTACCTTTTTATACTATTAACTGGACATTTAAGTTTGAATTATGTTCTTTAATATTAAGCACTTTTTTTTTTTTATACATATTACCTTCAAATATTTTCTTTCTAAGTCTTTTACCAGGAATATCGTTTAGGAAATGAATAATTCATCATAAACTTTTCAACAATAAAAACTGAAAACATAAGTGCAAAATGAATCCAACTTTATACTACTTAAAACCAAACACAAGCAATAACTGCAAGCATTATGTTGAGTTATTCGAGTCCTTCTCACTGATACGCAATTAAAAAATAAATCACAGGGCTTTATTGAAAAAAAAAAAAAGATAAAAATGTTTTATCGAAAGTGAGACTTATGAGAAAGGTATGGTAGCTGCCATTTCAATACTGAATTTTTGTAAACATCGTTTCACATTTTTAAAAATTCCTTTGGGAAGTTTTTAGTTTACAGTCAAATCATTAGTATCAAAGTGTTTAGCATAAACTAAAGCATAACATACATGTCGAAAATGATGTCGAACTTGAACTTTTGATTTGTTTGGCACGTGAACACTTTTCCTCTCTTAACTGTAACCAACCGTACTTCGGTTTAAGAACTTTTTTCGCGCTCTGAACTTTGGTACTTCCTTGTTAGTAGTTATCCGCGCTAAGATGCGGTTTCTCTGTCTGTAATTTTTTGTGTTATCTCGTCATTATAATATGCTTAATAAAAAGTATTGTAAAAAGAATTAATAATTAGTAATTGTAATTAATTGTCTACATCCCGCCCCTTTGGATATCTCACTCTTAATATTCCTGGGAACTGGAAAGGTAAGAGAAATTTTGTATGAACCTTTCTAGTTTATTTTGGAGGATTGTTTTGGTGAGGTAAAATTTGGCATCCTTGCCGGGATTGTAGTCAGTTAATATTTAGATGAGATACTTTTAATTTTGAAATGGCGAGTGACAAAAATAGTAAAGAGAAATTATATTTGTTAAAAAAAAACGGGTGTTTCTAGAACATCCGTTACAAAAAATTCTGACAAAATTAGAATCGGAACTACCAAACATTGAAGAAATAGATATTGATAAATTAGAAGAATTAGTTGAAATGCTAACTGCTAAACATGACTCGTTGAAAGAGATAGATAACAAATTAGAACCTCTTTACGAAGTAGAAGATATTGAAACTGAAATTCAAAATACAGACGAATAGGATGAAAAAGTTACCCTGTGGAAATTTCGTGCAAATAAAAAAAAATTCGCTTGTTAAAAAAGAATTGAGTGAAAATAAATGCGAAACACATTCCGAACAAAATAAAGAATTAAATGAGTCGAAACAAGAGGATAGTGTAAGAGTAAAATTGCCGAAATTAAATATTTCAAAAATTTTATGGTGATATCAATCAATGGCTAACGTTTTGAAATAGTTTTTGAATCTGCCATTTACAATAATGATTTATTAAATAAAGTAGATAAATTTAATTACCTTAAAGCATATTTAGGTGGTACTGTTTTAAATACTGTAGAAGGTTTTTCTATTTCTGCTTCTACGTATGATTCGGCAATTAATTTATTAAAAGAAAGATTTGCGAGAAATGATTTATTGATACATACTCATATGAATAATATTTTAAACTTAACATCATTGAGAAATTCCGACGATATTTGTTGTTTTAGAAAATTTTATGACAAAATTCCAACAGAATTAAGAAGTTTGGAAAGTTTAGATTTGAAAACAGAAAATTATTCGCCGGTTCTCTGCCCAACAATTTTAAAAGCCCTTCCTCAAGATATTCTTATCGAATATAATAAAACTGAGAATGAAAATGCTTATAATAGTATGGAAGAATTACTGAAGTAGCTTTGACCTTGAGATCGAGAGAACGCTCAGCCATGATGAGCAATAATTTCGCCAACACTTCTGATTTTCGACGTCGGCCCTTTTCGCTTCTCGATAAAGTAAGCAACCGCGGCTCAAGAAGTAATAAATTAGGCTGGGAAAGAATTCCTTCGGCAGCAGAATTAGTTTCGACTAATGTTAACGAAAGAAATAAAAATACAACAAATTGCGTTTTTTTGTGAGTCATCGGATCATCCTAGTTCTACTTGTGAATACGCGATAAATTTGTCTATTGAAGAAAGGAAAATATTTTGATGAAAAAGGGAGCTTGTTTTAAATGTCTTGAAACTAAAAACATATTTCTCGATTTTGTAAGAGTAATATAATTTGTCCCCACTATTCAGGAAAACGTTATTCGATCATGTGCTTTTCAAAATATAAACAGAATCAAATTAATGAAAATGAATCTTCAGAAACTACTATTCTTACCAATCAGTCATCTTTGAATGAAGTTTCATTTACAAACATTAGTAGTTCGAATCAGAATAAAAACTTAGAACATTATATTCGTTTAATTATTGATACCGGATCACAAAGAAGTTATATATCAAAATTTGCTGCTGGAAACATGGGTTTTGATGATAAAAAAAAGAGAAGAATTGATTACTCATGGGCTATTTGGAGGAACAGAAATCACTGAACGCCATAACCGTTATATGATACAATTAAGTAGTTTGGATAAAATGAATAATATTAAAATAGAAGTAATGGATCAAAACAAAATTTGTGCATCAATTTTTAAAAATTAGAAGTTCAGACTGTATAAATGATTTAAAAGATAAAAGAATATTTTTGAGTGACACTTCGCCTAAAAGCAAAATTTGCTTGCATGAACAAAATACTAATGAGATTCATGTTTTTTATTGGGGGCGAATGTTGCAGGAAAGTTATTTACAGGAAAAAGTGGAACATATTCCATGTGGATTAGTAGCTGTTCAGACAATTCTGGGATGGACAGTAATGGGGAAATTTCTGATGCTAAGTTAGATAGTTCTCTTCTTGTTCTGTCATTACACATAAATGATGCTAAAATTACAGACTATGGAATTTATATTCGTTGGGTATTTTGGATCCTAGCAAAAGCAATCGAAAGAAGAAATGCGGAAATTAGTTTGGGAACATTTCGAATCAACAGTTAGCAGAGAAAATGACGGAAGATATTTAGTATCTCTTCCTTGGATAGATAGATGTCCTTCAATTTCTGATAATAAATATTTGGCCCAGAAACGTTTAAAAAATACTGTTAAAAATTTGAATGTAAACAAATGTTTAGTAGAGTATGAACAAGTGTTTAAAGAATAGGAAGAAGAAGATGTTATCGAAGAAATAGTACCTGATCCAAATTGTTATGAAGTCTCAAATGTACACTATTTGCCGCATCGAGCTGTCATAAAAGAAAATTCTACTACCAAAATAAGACCAGTTTTTGATGGTTCAGCTCGTGTTAATAACTCTGTTTCTTTGAATGATTGTATTGAAAAAGGACCCAATCTCATTGAACTGATTCCAGCTGTTTTGAATCGATTTAGGTTGGGTAACATTGGTGTCACTGCTGATATTCGTAGAGCATTTTTACGGATATCTTTACATGAAAAGGACAGAGACTATTTACGCTTCTTATGGTGGAAAGAAGGTGATCCTGAAAAATGAAATTATTTATAGACATTGTAGAGTTATTTTTGGCATTAATTGCAGTTCCACTTTTGTTAGCTGCAACTCTCAATCATCATTTGAATCAAACAACCAGAGAACTTAAAGAGATAGCTGAAAAGCTACAAGAATCTTTTTATATGTGGACAACTGTGTAACAAGTGTTGATTCAGAAGAAGAATTAAAGTATTTTTGCAATTAATCACAAAATTATTGCAATCAGCTAAAATTTGATCTACGTGGTTGGAAACATACTAAATTTAAAGAAACTGTATTGAATCAAGAGGAGCATGAAGATGAAGTCGAAGTTCCTTTGTTAGGTTTATCTTGGAAGTACAGTTGATGATGCTTTATCTTGTGATTTTAGAAAATTTAAATTAGAAGATGAACCCATTACAAAAAAGGAGAATATTGTCCTTAGCTCATATAAGATTTTGATCCGATAGTTTCCTTGTCCTGTGACATTAGTTTCCGAAGATCTACAAGAATGTTGGTAAATCAAAGTTTCTTGGGACACTAAACTGCCAGAAAACATCGTAAAAAGATATTTAAGAAGTGGAAAAACCGAGTTATAATAAAAAGAAAATTGCTATCCCTCGAAGATTATCCCGCTTTCATTCAATCAGGGGTAAAATATCTATCCAGTATTTTTGTGATGGTAAAATGGTGGTTGCGTAAAAAATATTTTTGAGAAAATGAGTAAATCAAGTAAAATGCCAACTTCTTCAAGCTAGATCAGAGTAGCCCCTTTGAAGAAATTAAATATCATAGAGATTAGAATTACTAGCCTGTTGTATTGGAGCGAGACTTGCTGATACCATTAAAGAAGATTTGAAATTTGAAGATGTTGATGTATTTTATTGGTCAGACTCTATGGACGCTTTTACATTGGATCAAAGAAGAAGGCCCATGGAAGACATTTTGTTGAAAATAGAGTCAAAGAAATTAGAAAATTATGACCTTCCCTTACGAGGTTGCAATGCCGAAGAATTAGTGAAATCTCAATGGTGGGAGGGACCTAGTTGGCTCTATCAATCTTTTGAAAAATGGCCTACTTCTGAAGTGTTTCCTGATTTAGAAGTTGTTAATTCGGAAAAAAGAAAAGTTGTTATATCTGCATCTAATATCGAAACTGAAACTTTTGAATATTTTTTAAGAATTTCGTCTTACAAAAAGATCGTAAGAATTATGGGGTGGATACTTCGTTTCATCAACAATATTAAGAAAAGGGGGTAAATGAAAGAACTTTTTGTAACTTAAAATGTTGAAGAATGTAATAAAGCCGAGAAAATAATTTTAAGAAAAGTTCAAAGAGAATGTTTTGAGAAAAAAAACAGAAATCTTTCAATGCAGACCTATTTAGATCCAGATGATCTCCTTAGAGTAAAGACAAAATTATACAAAGAAAAGATCAAGACAGTTTTCGATATCTAATTTTGCTACCATCAAAGCATCATATAGTAGACAAATTAATATTTGACAAGTTTGTTGAACTTTGCCATGCAGGTATGCAAGTCTTGATGTCTACGTTACGAGAAGAATATTGGATTATAAAAAGCAGAAAGACTATTCGTCAAGTCATTAGAAACCGTCTCCCGATGCAAAAGATTTTCCATACATCCTCTGCAATCTATTAGTGCTCCACTCCCCGAAGATAGAATAAGAGAAGCTCAAGTATTCAAAGTCATTGGTGTAGATCTGTGTGGACCATTGTTTTTGAAAGACAACAAAAAAATGTTGGATTGTCTTATTTACTTGTGCTATTTTTCATTGCTGTTCATTTAGAACTTGTAAGTTTTCTTTCTACAGATAGCTTCATATTAGCTTTAAGAGGGATTTATCTCTCGTAGAGGAAGACCTTGTACAATATAATCTGATAATGGTACAAATTTAGTTGGTACATCTAATGAACTGAAATCTGTTAATTGGGAAAAAATAGAAGAATTTGCATACCATTAAGAAGATTAATTGGAAATAAATCCGCCATCAGCCCCATGGTGGGGTGGATTTTTTGGGAAAGACTTATTGGTATGTTAAAAGGAATAATGAGAAAAATCTTGGGTAAAAAGCTAGTCTGCATTATGAAGAAATGCGATATGCGAAGCAGAAAGCATAATTAATTCAAGACCATTAAAATATCTATCTGAAGACATAGAAGATCTTATTGCACTTTCACCAGCAATGTTCATTCAAGAAATAAAGAAGTTGGAATGCCGGATTTAGATCAGATGGATTCTAAAGAATGAATACACGATTTATGTATTGACAAAAAGAAGACTTCGTGAAGATCTCAGAAGGCGATTTCGAAATGAATACCTTGGTCAGCTAAAAAAATTTTCCAAACTCCAGGAAGAAGCAAAAGGAGAGTAAGGAAGGTGATATCGTCTAGATTGGTGATAGCAACATGAAAGATAATTGGCCTTTTTGCTTAAAAAGTAATTGAAACTTTTCCTGGTAAAGACAATAAAGTTCCGAGGATTGTTGAATTGAAAACCAAGAATGGGTGTTTCATAAGACCTA
>BPLR01004835.1:0-43808 GCA_021605095.1 Caerostris extrusa | reverse complement strand
CTGACAAAATTTATTTAAAAATAAATGCTACACCCAACCTCTTTGTGCTATATTGCTCAGGTCCTACTCACAAGAATCTCGTCCACTGAGCAAGCGCATGGTTACACATTGCCAGTATTTTTAATGTGTGCTGTGAGCCTGTTTTTCTGTTTAATGTTTTTAAAATAGTGAAATTCTTATATTAAAATTGAATTATATGACATTTAGCCACCATAAGTGTGCGTGCGTTTATTCATAATATCTCTGAGACTGGCCAAATCGAAATAAATTGAATGGCAGAAATCTCTGATGGGTTGTGGCTCTAACATGATAGGCTCAGCCAGAGTGGAACATTTAACTGGCGTGTGTCTACTAGTTTATATGATTTTCATTATCTAATGGAATTTTCAATATGGGAAATTACAGCAGGACAACTATAATAAAATATTTCCATTTTCAGCCTAGGTGGGCAACCACATTCTGGATAGCCACACAAAGAGGAGCACATAAGAGCCATTTGTAGTGGCAACTTCCAAATTTTTTACTTAGAATGCCATCATGCATATACCTCAGATATTAACGTGAATAATCAAAGAAAAACTGTTGAAGTCAATGCGCCAACCACCTGATCAAGAATAATTATCTAGCTGTTGTAGCCAGCTCGTCAGTTTAAACTGTCGTTGTTGCAGCACATACTTATGAATTTTCATGTCAAAGTGTGTCTCCTGAAATAAAATAAAAAGCAAATACTTTGTATTTGTAAAGTGTGGGTAGATGAAGCCTGAGAACTTTGCTGAGGCCATAAAGATGAAAACTTAAAATCTCAGTTCTCGTTCGGTTTCCAAGAGTTTTACGATAATCTATTATTCAGAAAATTAGATGTTGGTAAAAATAGAAACAGCTAATGCGTCATGATTAGTGAAAGTGGTAAAGAGGAAAGTAACTGAGCACAGGAGATAGTCGTCACTGACACACAATGCCAAGAAAAACAATCTTCAAACAAACATTCAGGAATCATGTTTTCATCACTTTTCCTTGAAGTTTGGAGATAAATCTATAAATTTCTCATCATCATTCTGGCTATTGATAATTTGAGTGAAAAACAGTGTAAGTAGTTGTATATTGAACATTATTAAACTAAGAAGTCAACGAATAGATTTCAACTTTCAGTTTAAATAATAGCCATAGTCAGCGACAATAATTTAATGTTTTTGCGGGTGTCTCGCTCGTTATTGATTGGCGTCTTCCTTCTTCTCGTCATGGCACCCGCATTCATGAACCTCCGTCAAATCCTGAGACTCACCAACAGTTATAGGTGTGGCTCTATTTGATTATCTGCAAATAAATCCTTATTCGTGTTTTACACTAGCAATTCAAAATTAGTTAATGTATCTTTTTTAATTTGTGTTTCTTTTAACTTCTTGTGTATTTTTGCCATAAGAAAACAAATGTGGCATAGCTTATATAGAGTTAATAGATGTGTTCTTCATTGATAATTTCTTATATTAGATACATGAAAGAATGATATATTAATATTACTTCTATAAAGATTTCACTCATAAGATGAAACACAGAAAAGTTGTAATGATTTCAATTATATACTTTCAGTTATGCCAATTATTAAATGCATTTTTTTATAGCCAGTCTCTCTTTAAATCCTTAACATTATTGTACATGGGTCTTTTGAATTTATTTTATCGTACTATATTTTTAACATTGTAACTTAAGATTTAAACAAAACTTCAGAGCTAAAATAGTTTCACACTTGCCTTCTATTTTTGCATTTATCCTAAAATATTCAATGCACCCTAAATATGCCCAGTGCCTGAATTTTTTCGGGACCGCTCTCTGAAAAACCTGCCTGTTTGTTTATACCTAGATACACAATTGCTTGATTGATTTTTAATTTTAAGATTGTAGAATTTGGGGTAAACTCGTAATTATGCCGCTTGTTTGACACGAATGACATAATTAGATTGTAATCTTTTCTGTGTTAAAGCAAATAAACTGAAGATACATTCACATTTTTGCTATATTAAAAAAGCTAAAATATGAAATCAAGGATGTCTCAGAATATTTATATGGCACTCACAAAAATTTAAATTGTAGGGCCAGATTGCAAATTTCAGACATGCTAACAAAAACACCTAAAAGTTTATTGCATCTCGAAAGACACGAAGTGCATTGGCAGCAAATTACAATTAATATCGTGTTCATGGCTGAAATTAAAAGTATTCTGTATATAAGGTTAGAGCAAATGAGCTTGAAAGAAAGAAAAGAGCTAAGAAAAGCTTGTGAGTTAAAAGAAAGCTTCTGCTGTTGTGCTACGTGTAGATAGCAGGGCACTACGGTGAACTTCTACTAAAGGTGTGTTAGGCCAGCTCCCACTTGGGCCTTCTATCTGTGAATCTTGGATATGGATACAGGGTGTCCTACATACAAATAAATTGTATTATTGTTACACCACAAAGGTTGGCTGCTTTGCTTTTTCGTGAGGCCAAAGATCAAAGAAAATTTCCATTTACCTTGTGTGCCATGTCAATACCCTGATGATTTTAATAATCATCACTCTTAAGATACGAAAGACTTTGATAACGTGTTGTGTCGAAGATTCTTTCTTTATATATCAGCTATGTAATAAACATATAATGAGTGTATGCACGCAGAAACAAGTTTTATTTAATTGAAAAGACTCCTCATATATCAATGCGTTGGTACATTTCTCCTTTATATCTATTACCAAGAATCTGAATTATTTCGTGACTTTGTACAATCTCATATACCATTGACACACCTATATATATAACCATTTCTCTGCCTATTTTTCAGGTATTTGTGTCATGGTAATAATTCCGGAGCGATCAAACTCACAATATGTTATCTGGGTCACTCTTAACTAGTGTAGCATGCCGAGCCAATCAAGTTATTTTTTATGCTCTCCTTAGTGTGACCCACACTCCATTAGTAATATTTGGTACTCATCCTTAACGAAATACTATGAAATATTTATTGAATCATTTATTGAACTGACATCCTTATCTCATTTAAAATATTTTTGGCATGGGCTCTTGCTATTTCCTAATTTGCTGTAGCTGTTAAATGCGCGATCAGCCCAACACATGTTTAACCCAATATTTTTAACGGATGGATAGCATACAGCAGTCAGTTCCAGTTGTTTCTTTATACTCTTAGATGTGACCACAGCTCCACTAGCGATATTTGATACTTACTCTTTAACGAAATACTATAACATTTATTGAATTTTTCATCCTCGTCCATGAGATCTGTTTGCATCATTGTTTGCGCTCAAATTGCTTAGTTGTTAGACCTGGGAACGATCGGCTTAACCATACGTTCTAACTAATATTTTTAATGGATGTAGCAGTAAGCAGAGCCATTCTACAGTTATTTTTATACTCTTAGACGTAACTACAGCTCCATTAGTGATATTTGATACTTATCTTTAACGAACAGCCACTATGGTCCATTTACTGAATTTTTCATCCTCATCTATTTAAAATCTATGCATAATTTACTACCTAATTGTTAGCGAAAGTAATCCTGCGATCAGATTAATGTAAGCTGTCTAATATTTTTACGGATGTATAGCATGACAGAACCATTCTGGTTATTTTTTACTCTTAGATGTGCAGCACTGGACAAGTGATACTGGATACTTAGCTCCTCACGAAATACTATACATATTTATTGAATCTATCATTTGGAAATCCAGAGTATGACTGACTAGCTAAATTGCTTCTGTTGTTGCATCCATAAACGTAAATTTTCATGATACCACTCTGCTCCTAATCTACATTTGTTGTGACTCAAATTGTGAGAGTCAACTTAAATAAAAACCAGTAAATTGGATTTTGAGCATGATTGTCAATCAAGATGTTTTCTTTTTAAGCACATTAATGAATGTAATTTTGGGCATGGGCTTATTGACGTTTAAACAATTATACTATTTTCCAGCTATCTGCATCCACAGAAAAAGATGTATGCGCAGAGCTACGATGCTTTGAGTCACGAGATTTCTTTCATCCACTGTATCGGCCCATCAATCTACCTAACGACAGATCTAGCTATCAACACGAAGTGTCTGTTATACACGAAACACTCAACCGAAAGAACCACAAACTATTCGTGCCATTGAGCCAGAAAGTTGAAATTAGAAATTCCCATATGACTCCTGCGTAAAACCATTTTGATGATACACGGATGACAGTGTACTACGGAAAATGGATGGAGGTACTATACATTTTTACCTTTCCACTAGCCAGTTTTTAAATTTGCTTTAACATGTTATGTTCCCAAGTTTTTAACAGTTTAGCAATTTAGTATATGAAAGTATAAACAGTGGATTTATTGCTGTTGATGTCAATATATACATTGCCGTTGTTTTTAACATTAAAACATCTTGACCTGAGCACCGTTCGACATTGGAACGTATTGTGTCATACTCCAGTGTACTCAGGAGTTCGCCTCCACGGCCAAGCTGCCTCTTGAGCCCAGCGTGAATGACGCATTGGCGCCATTCTGATGAGGATTGCTATCTGGCTTCAGTTTGTCTACAACATGTTACATGTCTAAATCTAAAGCTGATATAATTTGAGCAAAAACAAATTTTCTTAATATAGCAGAGCGTTGATAAAAACATATGGGTATAGATCCATTTTTTGTTATGTAAAATATCACGCTTTATTTTTATTTTTTGATACCATTTTGCTATCACAAAGGTAACTGTAAATTTCACACAGCATTTGCAGTTGTTACGTATTAGGCGAAGTAATTTCTGCTTCCAGTTTCCAGCTAAAAATTAAATCTAATGCAATGAAATCTGAGTTCTGCGTCCACCAGCAAAGGTTTTTTTTTGATATTCTATCAGTGAGCTGGCAAACACAGACAGCTTGGATGCCTTACGCATAGACGTGGCTTGCCTTGGCTAGTTGGAAGGGTAAACAGTTGTTTGTGACATGTTTCGCCTGTGTTCTACAGGGGACCTTTAAAGTTGGAGCCTCCGAACTCCTCGTTAAACACCATGGTATCGCCGGGAGCCGAACTGAACCTACTGAAGGCCAGTCACTGTCATTCAGGCCCTGCTCACAAAGATATGGAAATTATTTGATTTTAAAGAATGATTTATTGAATGATCGCCTTGGGCAATGCTGCAAAGTTGTCCTGTTTCTTACAGCCTTCACAGCAATATGGTATCAAAAATAAATACCAGTTCTTACTTAAGTACTTTGTTAATTGTGTGTTAAATTTAAAATCACCTGCTGCCACAGCTTGTGCAGGTTTTTCCGGTTTGAAACAAAATTCTAAACTCATTTACTTAAAGCAAACCCTTTCTTATCTGTGGTTATTCCGAAAACAGTTGCACCAGAAATACAACACAAGTTACGGAATGCTTTTATCAACAGATAATAAGAGTGAAGAAAATAGTCACGAGCAAATTTCATAAAGCTGCAAATAAGTTGAATTGAACGTTAACTTTATTGCAGCTTTATGCAGAAACTGTCATGGTTTATTTCTCACTCTTGTTATCATCGTTGATAAAAATATTCCATGCTTATTTATGTTATATTTCATTTTTAATATTTTTTGAAGAACACTACATTCCCCAAAATTCAAAGGGTTTGCTTTTTAAGTAAATAGTTTCAAGTTTGTGAATTTGTTTCTAAGCCGAGGGAAAAACTACACAAACTATATTTTAAGCATAGAGTGATTTAAAATTTAACACAATAATTGTAAAAGTACTTAAAATTAAGAACTGAAAAATGATTATTTATTTTTTGATATATTAAAGTGAACTGAAATATGTGAAAACAAAATAAGAAATTTATACTTAGGACAACTGCATATTGCCCAAAACGTTGATGAAATATTCCAATCGTAAAAAGTTGCATCATTTTTTCTTTTAAAAATCATCATTTTATATCTTTGTGGTAGGGCTCAAATGACCGAGTGGCTGGCGCTCGGTACCACAGGTTTCGGGTCTCGAGTCCCGGCGGTGCCATGGATGTTTGTAGGGGTTCGGAATCCAACTTTAAACAGTAGGTCCCGGTCTAATAGGGATCGTAGAGCGTTGCGGGGGCATTGTTACCCGCGTCCGTGGCTTATCTTCGCGACACGCGCCCCTGGGTAATGCAAAGTGAGTAACGTCTGTGCAGCGCTTGCCTTAAGGCATCCAAGACCAAGCTGTCTAAGTGTTTGCCAGCTGTGCACTTTAGAAATATGTATTTTGTAGTGGACATAAGGAATAGATTTCAAATTTGCATTAGACATAATTTTTAGCTAGGAGAAAATGACAAAGCATGAGAAACAACTATCTGCCCACAAAAGAATTCGCCTATCTGATCAGTAACGAAAATACCGTCTGTGTGAATTTCTTTACAAGTTACCTTTTCGTGATAAATTATTGAACCAAAATGTTATCGTAAAAAATAAAAAGTAAGCGTGATATTCTTACATAATAAAAATATTGAGTCTTTTATATGTTTTTATAGCATATTTTGCTATATTAAAATAGTTTGTTTATTGCCCTCAAATTATATCAACTTTTAGATTTGATTATAGATTTTGAAGTATTTTATATGTATGTTGTATGAGTCAAACTGGAAGCCTAGTGCCAAAACCAGAAATCCTCGTATCTAATTAGGGAATGAGCATGTCTATGCCGGAAAGTCATTCCTGTTAGCTCAAGGAGCAGCAAAGTTAGTATGAATTTTTTCACAGGCCTCCCTGAAGTGTTCGTTACCCTGGGTAAATGATACAATACGTTCCAATGTCGAACGGTCTTAGGTCAAGATGTTGGAATATTTCAAAAAACAACAACAATGTATGCTGACAACAGCAATAAATCCTGTTTATACTTCATATACTAAATTTAAACTGTTAAAAAACAGGGAACATAACATGTTAAACAAATTTAAAAAACTAATAATGGAAAAATTAAAAAAATGTATATTACCTCCATCCATTTTCCGTAGTATCTACTGTCAAAAAATCCGTGTATTATAAAAATGGTTTTATACGCAGGGTCTATGTGGGAATTTCTAATTTCTTCTGGCTCAATGGCATGAATAATTTGTGGTTCTTTCGGTTGGTGTTTCGTGTGTAACAGAAACTTCGAGTTGATAGTAGATCTGTCGTTAGGTAGAAAATTAATGGGCCGATACAGTGGGATGAGCAGATCTTTGTGATTTCAAAGCATCCTAACTCTCTCATACATCTTTTTCCCCTGTGGATACAAAAATATGAAAAATAATTATAATTGTTTAAACGTAATAGCTTATTCCCAAAATTACATTCATTAATATTACTTAAAGAAAATAATTTTCTTGATTGACAATCATACTTAAAATCAATTTACTTAGTTGTTTTATTTGGGTTATTTTACAATTTAATTACAATAAATATAGATTAGAATAAGTATTATTACATGAAAATTTACGTTTATGGATTTAACAACGAAGCAATTTAGATAGTAAAATTATACAAAAAGATTTTTAAATAGATAAAATTCAATAAATATTTATAGTATTTCGAAGGATAAGTATCAAATACCACTTGTGGAACTGTGATTACATCTAAGAATATAAAAAATAACTAGAATGGCTCTAGTATACTATACATCCATTAAAAATATTAGTTAAACACATTGTTAAATCTGATCGTCCCGGATTTAACAACTAAGCAATTTAGGTAGTAAAATTATGCAAAAGATTTTAAATAGATGAGGATGAAAATTCAATAAATAGTTATAGTATTTCGTTAAGGATAAGTATCAAATACCACTAATGGAATTGTAGTTACATCAAGAGTATAAAAATAACTAGAATGGCTCTGCATACTATACATCCATTAAAAATATTAGTTAAACGTATAGTTAAGCTGATCGTCCCAGATTTAACAACTAAGCAATTTAGGTAGTAAAATTATGCAAAGATTTTAAATAGATGAGGATGTAAAAATTCAATAAATATTTATAGTATTTCGTTAAAAGATAAGTATCAAATATCACTAATGGAATTGTAGTTACATCTAAGAGTATAAAAAATAACTAGAATGACTCTGTATGTTATACATCCGTTAAAAATATTAGATAAACATATTGTTAAGGCTGATCTCCCCGGATTTAACAACTAAGCAAATTAGGAAATAAAATTATGCAAAAGATTTTACATAGATAAGGATGTCAATTCAATAAATAAGGATTCAATAAATATTTATAGTATTTCGTTAAGGATAAGTATCAAATATTACTAATGGAATTGTAGTTACATCTAAGAATATAAAAAATAACTTCATTGGCTCGGCATGCTACACTAGTTAAAAATATTAGATAACATATTGTTAAAGGTTGATCGCTCCGGAATTATTATATTAATACAAATACCTGAAAAATAAACAGAAAATGGATATATATATAAGATTTGTATCAATAGTATATAAGATTTGTACAATCTGAAATATTCAAATTCTTATTAATAAAAAAAATAAAGGAGAAATGTATATGTATTTAATATATGAGGAATTTTTAATTAAATAAAACTGATACTGCGTACATAATTCATATATTTTTTTTTTTATTTGCATAAGCTGTTATATAAAAGAAATCTTCACACATTTAAGAAAACGTTTGTTAATCAAAAGTCTTTGTCTTTATGTAGAAATGGTAGTTATTAAGATATCAGAATTGTGGCTATAATACACAAGGTAAATGGAAATTTTCTTTTGATCTTTGACACTCAATACAACTTGAAAGAAATAAAGCGAGAAGTTACATTGCTTGTGAATGTAACAGCAATAAATACAATTTTATTTGTATGTAAGTTTTATAACTGTATCCGTAAAGAAAATTTATCCAAGATTCACAGATAAATTTAAATTAAATTTTATTTACAAACACCTTGAAGTAAGAAATAATCACCATGGACACCTTAAGTCACACATGCAATTTCTTAGCAAGCTTTCTTTTTAGTTTATCTTCTTCCAAGCTCATTTATCTAGCATATATACAAGAATACTTTTAATTTCAGCCATGATTTTTGTCTTCAGACAGTTGATATTAGTGATAGTACTGTAATACACTCGATATATATCCCCAAGAACAAAAAAATCACATGACATGACGTTTGGTGATCGAGCATCTTCTAGTACTCATTCTCACCTTTTTCATAGGATCAGACATTCAAATTATTTCTGCGATTCTTTATTAAATTTTAAACTCATACGAGCTTTCATATTTTCATAATAACTTTCGAATGCAAATAAAACTTTAGGTGTTACTGTTACATGTACATGTCACAAAATTTTGCAATCTTATTTCCTATTATTTAAATTTTTATTGAGTGTCGTATAAATAGTTCTGAAACATCCTTGATTTCGTATTTAAATGTTTTTTTTTAATATAAGCAAAAATATTGAATAATATCTTCAGTTTATTTTAAAAAAGCAACACAGAAAGATTACGATCCTAATTATAAATCATTCGTGTCAAATAAGCGGCACTAATTTTGAGTTTTATACAAATTCGCAATCTTAAAAAAATTAAAAATCAATCAAAAATTAATTGTTGGCTATCCTAGATTATAAATAAACAAACAGGACAGAGAATTGGTCCAGGAAAAAAATTCAAACACTGAACTTATGATAAGTGCATTGAATATTTTAGGATAGAATCTTAAAATAGAACAGCTAAGTGGTAAACTATTTTAATACAAGGATTTTGTTTAAAGGGATTTAAGTTACAGTTCGATTGTTAAAAATATAATGCGATAAAATAGAATTCAAAGAAACCATTATTTTTTATGTACAAATAATGTTAAATTAGGATTTAAAAGAAATTTAATAAAAATGTATTTAATAATTATGCTAGTAATTTTCGATGAGCACAAGGAGTTATATATATATAATTAATCATTTTTAACTTTTCTGTGACAAATCTTATGAATTGAAATCTTTTATAGAGTAACCAATAGCCACTTATCATTCTTTCATGTATCTAATATAAAATGTATCAATAAATAGACATCTACAATATATTAACTCTATATAAAAATATGCACTTTACTGTTTTGTATAGTAAAAATACACAAGAAGTTTTAAAAGAAACACAAAAATAAAAAAATTACGTTAACTAATTTTTAATTACTAAAATTAAAATACGAATAAGAGTTTATTTGCGATTAATCAAAAATAAATTACCTATAATAGCCTGGTGAGTTTCTGGAGTCTCAGGATCTGACAGAGTTTCATAGTCAAATCTTGTTAAATTATTTAAAAAGTTATTTTGTAATGAAGAGGAAGACGCCAATCTGAAGCCAACGAAAAGGCAGACATACACAAAAACATTCATTATTGTCGCTTGTTTGAATTATTCTCACTCGAAAAAGCTTGTTTCTGAAATATTTATTTTCGCTGAAGAGTTTGAAATCTGAAGAAAGATCAAAGTCAGTTTGTTTCGGCCATAACTGATAACTAAACAGACTGCACGTGAGGCGATAAAAAGAGATTATAGCAGTATATTTCGTATAGACTTTCGATTGACTTCTTAGACAATAATGTTAGCTTGTAATGACAATTACAATACTTTCTGTTTTCACTCAATTATCTAGTATAGAGATATTTAGTTCTCAACTCTTGCCTGTATCTGATGAAATTTTATTTATAGATTTATCTCCAAACTTCAAGGAAAAGTGATAGGAAACATGATTGTTCCTGAATGTTTGTTTGAAAATCGATTTTTCTTGGCATTGTGATGTTGTCAGTGAACGACTATCTCATTTTTTCTTCTCAGTTGATTTTACTTCCCTCTTTACCACTTCACCTGAAAATCATGACGCATTTGAATTGTTTTTTCTATTTTTATAACATCTAGTTTTCTGAATAATAGATTATATCATTAAAAACTCTTAAACCAGACGAAACTGAATTTTAAAATTTTCATGTATGTAATATTTCACCCAAAGGTTTACTTTTACTTCAGAGCTTCATCTACTAATTTATTTCTTTTATTTACACTTTTTTTTAAATACAAAGTATTTTGCTTACATTTTTATTTTATTTCAGAATTTACTTTGACATGAGAAAATTCATAGAATACATGGTAAAAAAATCTGCAACTGAACTGACAGTTTAAACTGACGAGTTTTATTTTAACTTTAACAAATTAATTATTCTTAGTCAAAGATTGGTTGAAATAAAATTTGACTTCAACGTTTTTCTTTGATTATTTACGTTAATATCTGAAGGAGCATATGCGTATTCTTCATTTAGAAATCAAAGCTAAAATTTGGAAGTTGTACCTAGAAATAATGCTATGTGAAATATATTTGTGTGGCTGTATCCAGAATAATTATCTGGTTGCTTACCTAAGGCTGAAAATGGAAAAATATTTTTATTATAGTTATTCCTGCTTTAATAAAAATTAATTTCCCATGTTTGAATTTCCATTACATAAATATTTATAGATAATGAAAAATCATATAAACTGTAAGATTTTCTAACACTTAGTTAAATGTTCCCTCTGATAGGCTTTTTGGAATATCATGTTAAATTTTAACCCATCTAGAGATCTGCCATTCAATTTATTTCGGTTTGAGTACAGTCTCAGGATATTTATGAATGTAACAACTCTCTTACTTATGAAGGTAACAACTGTAATGTCATATAATTCAATTTTTAATATAAAATTTCACTATTTTACAAAAGCGATTTAAACGAAAGCTAAAGCAAACCTTTTTGGCACACATTTCTGAAATTAAAAAATACTGTAATGAAGATCATAGATTATTATAAGTTTGCTTTGCATTTCATTTCAATAGACTTGAATTCTTGTGATTCTTTATTTAGAGACCTGAACAATATATACAAAAGTTGGGTGTAGCATTTATTTTAAATCGTTTTGTCAAGGTTTGCTATCAAGGTCTACTCTTCTAAGTTTAAGGAAAAATTACGTCTATGAATGTAAATTTAAATAAATTATTTGTGTTTTGTCATTAAAAATAACAATAAATTGCTAAATTACTATATTTCTTTCCAAAATTCCAACAAATTAAATAACATTAATTATCAGGATCTAGAAATTCAAGTTGAATATTTACGATAAAGGAAAATATTCAATCACTTGAATATCGGTGTTTATTTTCACCTTATTATTTTATTGCTGAACTATTAGACACACCAAGTCGGCATGCAATGATGTTCCACAGATTCAAGCGTTTTGTAATTCTGTTAATCTAGAAGGATTTACGTTAAACTAACTAGTCTAGAATGATTAACGACTAAGTGCACCTACTATTATATGTCATGTATACTATAAACTGCCCTTTAAAAGTTAAGATACAACCTGTGTTTTTACGTTCAGAAAAGAATGGAAATAAAGGCGCTAAAAGGTACTAAAAGAATGGAAATAAAGCTACAAAATATGATTTATTTGAATGATTCTATATAGCACTATTAAAAATTATGAAAGAATTATATCCATCACTATTTTTTTTGAAGGATTGGACACTTATAAGGAAGTCAGAGGAAACTGCGAATATGCCACTTTTTTTAATTTGTATGTAATTTTTATTAATGCTTGTTGATCTTCAATTGTTGGTATGACAATGTCTAAGAGAAGTCGTTTACCTGATTCATTGAGATGGCGGTTCAATGGATGGATGGATATGGGGTTATCGTAAGTTGCTGCTACTGCTAGACGTCTTTCAATGTGATCTAAAGATTCTGAGGTCAGTTCCAATAAGAAAATTTAATTTCAATTAGATCTGATTAGGGTTGGATACACTTTACAACTCTTTTGACGATTGCTTTTTGGCTCTTTTAGTCTGAAAAGGTGGGACACTGCTTTGTCTCAACTCATTTCCATTCATTTAGCCGAAACAGGAATTAGAATATTAATGCAGTACGAAAACGCTTTCACAATCAAGGACTTTGTGCAAAACAGCCCCTCTGTTTGTCCCTCTTTACCAAAGCCAGAGAAATGCTCATTTGCGTTGGGCAATTACTTAGACAAGACAGCCATGAACTTCTGTACTCTTCATAGACTAATCCAGGTGTATTTTGGAGAAGAATTCAGTTCGTGTACTGATTGAAGAAAGCAAAGAATTAAATAATATTGTTGAAAGGCGTAGTTATAAAGGTTGTATAATTATGATTTGGGGTGTGATCTCTCTGAGTAGTCACATTGACCTACATGTGCTTCCTGTAAGAACTGTGATTGGTGTGATATATCTGGACGAAATGTTTGATCCATATGTCAGATCACATGATGGTGTTGTTGGTAATGTATTCATCTCAATGAATAATAATGCTCAATCTCATCAAGCTAGGCTTTTTGAGTAATATCTTGAGGATCAAAGTGGGAAACTAATGAAATGACCAATTCGATATCCGGATTTTAATCCCATAGAGCAGGACCGACCCTAGTGTTTTTGTTGCCATAGGCAAATCCAATAAGTGCAGCCTCTAAGCTTAAAAACCTTTAAAAATTAAAAGAAAATCAGAATTATGAAAGAACCATGCTAACAAAAAAATTACATATATTGGAATTAAGACGATGATGCTAATATAGATTTATAGAAAATTGTTTTATTGAAAAGCAGAATTTACATTTTTAACGAACTAGTGACAACGAGCTTACAAACTAAAACTAGTACCTACTATTTTCGTAGATAATGTAAATATACTTTTAAACAATAAACTAGTGCAATAATATATAAGGCATAAACATAAATTAAAACAATCTCTTTCGAAGTTTGTTAATCGAACATAAGCTAGACGAGGAGCTGTCGCTTCCTGTTGTATTTATTTTTACTACTCATTTATTTTCTAGATTTAAGTAAACGAAATATATTTCTGTGGGTTGCATTTATTTATTTTTTTCACTTTAGTTCATGCGGTTTTACTGCTCCTAAATTTTGTCGCCGTAGGCAGTCACCTACCTTGTCTGCCGATTAGGGCCAGCCCTGCATTGAGTATGTTTGGAATTTGGGGCTAACTTGACAAACAGGTAATTGCTTTAAATTCTTTTAGGAAGTCGTTAAATGAGCTGGAAAAAATTGCTCATGTTTGGTATTTGCTTCTAATTCAAGTGTCCGACACTTAATTAGCAGTATGGAACGTCGATGCTACCAATAGATAGATACTGTTGTCTAACCCATAGGGGCAGGTCAACTATATCGATAGGGGATATAGTTGTCTAACGCTATCTGTTATTACAGATAGGGTTGTACATATTCCTTATTAAAACCCATTTATTTAATTTGTTCGCAAATATCTATTTTTTTCACTCAAAAAAATGTACGAAATGAAATTATTCACTAGTAAATCATGTTTGATGCAAAATTATTATAATTCAATAAATAATTGTTTAATATGAAATTTTTCCAAATTTCATGTTTTTTTTTTATGCTAATTTTTTGCAAATTAGAACATAACAACTTGTACCTTAACGTTTAGAGACTAGCGTATTAACTTGGTAAGATAGATACTTTGAAAATAATCCTCTGGTACTCTAAAAATAATTGAAATGTCTTAAATTTTTGTTATGTCAACTCATAAGCATGCCTTATGTGCTTATAGCACTTATAGTGGCAAATAATAAATGTGGTAATTATGAGAAATTAACTTATTTCTCCGAGGTGAAAAACTGAGATGTTTAATCAGCTGAGAAGCATCAATTTAGCTTCCATATGTTTCTAGATTTCATTATGGATCGATTTTATTAATAGATGTTATTAAATCAATCCAACTATAGCTAAAAATTAATAATCTTGATTAAGATCAGGATGAATTAGTATTATTCTGCAAAGAAGTATTTATACAGCGATTGATTGCCACAATGAGTATTATGATCCTACCTGTTGTGGGCAAAATGGATAACAAGTATTTTTCGTTTAAAAAAAAGTTTTTTTTAGTAAAGCATTGAACATGTAATCAAAATATTATTAAAATGAAATGTTGTCGTAATTCTCCATTTTTTTCTACTGTTGTAAACATTTTTCATTTATGTATTTCGTGAGGGAAGACTAAACGAGTCTACAAATAAGGAAGATTTGAATTTGTAAAAAATTAATGAATTTAGAACAGCTAACTTGGGCAAAAACGAAAAGAGTGTCTCAATAAAGAAAAGGAAAGTTACCATCTGCTTGTGCAAAGTATTCTTTCTCAATTGAGAACAGATGGTGTCTGCCATACGTTTCACTTTCTTTATGAAACTCGAGTCTACTTTGAACCCAAGGTTTGCTCTTGTGGCCCTGATCTTGACAATTACAATTTGTCATCAACAAGCGGTACTTGAGAAAAACACTTACGTATCAAAACCAAGTTTGTTTCATTCTCCATTTTTGGTTCTTTACGACAATGAAATTGCAAGTAATTTAAGCATATTGAAAGACTAGAATATGTTTTAATGCAGTATCATTAAAAACACAATTCATAATAAAGTGACAAAAATAACTAATATGGGTGATAAAATGTATTTCAAAATGTATTGTATTTTTGAAAAAACACAACGTTAAAAACGATAATGAAGCAATGTTAAGTATTTGAGATTGCAAATTAAATTTAAATTTTGTTTCAATTCTAAGTACACTTTTGAAACATTGATTTCTCAGAAGTTTCTAAAGAAAAAAGGGTAAGAAATTTCAAATATCTTTAAGTTGGTTATTCATGGTGAATTAGATAAAATTGCAAGATTAAGTAATAAAATTGTATTCCTACAGAAAGCTCAAGAAAACAATTCGACGTTTTCATCATAATAATTATGATGTAAATATGTATAAAGGTAATAATGTAAAAATGAAAATAATGTAATAAAGTAAATACTACATTGAATAATGTAAATATAAATCTTTTAAGAATCGTTGTTCAAAAAGAAATAAGCTTTTATATTAAAAAGAAAAAGAAAAGGGCTCATTCTTCGTGAGGAAAGTAAACACCGATATCCCTGTTAAGTATATGCAAAAGTAGTAGTAGTAGTAACAATAACAATAATTACATAATAAATAAATGAAAAATAAAATAAATAATAAACAAATTTCGGTTAAGGTATTTAAAATATATATATATAGGACATATTGAATCTTTAAAATAAAAAAAAAATGCAAAAGAGCGTTTTTGTGAACAGAAAAAAAAAATTATGTTATGTAGGAGATAGAAAATGCTTGTCTGTCTAACAAACTTAAAAAGACGAACTTATAAGACAAACTTAAAAAAATGTGTCAGTGAAATCACGTGCTAAAATGAAATTTTCTTAAGTATAAATAAAAAGAAATATACATTAGTGTGGTGTTGCAAATGAAAAAAAAAAAAATGTAACAGGAAAGAAAAAAAAATTGTGGGACGATCTTATCGTTATTTAGTGACAGAAAAATTGAAACTTTGTCAATTTTTATCCTCTTTTAAGTTTATTAATTATTAAGAAAATCTATAATATTTTAAAAGATTGTAGAATTATTTCTACAACTTAGATCCGAGTTTAAGCCAAGCAGTCCAAACAAAAGATAAAACAGCAACTTTTTGATAGAGGGACTTAAAATATTTCGTTTGTATTTGAATTTTTCATCGGTTTTTTTTTTTCACTTATTTACATATTTATGGATTTCGGTAAAACATGAATAATGTTGAAAAAATTTTTCAATCAATTTTAAAGCGGAGAATGATGGAAGCTTGGGCATAATTAAAAACTTTTTAACATCCTATGGCAGAAAATGTATTTTAGTAACTCACTTTTAATATCTTTTTGATCAAAGAAATATAATTTATACAAGATGAAGAGAAAATATTAATGCGTAACAGGTATTGGTTTAATCTTAAGGACAGTTATTGCTTAGAATAGCTCGAAATTTTATTAATCTCTAATTGTGGATTGTAAATGTCTTAGAAATTGATTATAAATTTATTACGTTTCATTTCTGAATATTTAAATCTTTTTAATAACACTATTTATTAAGAAATGTGTTTTTTATAATATTCTTTTAATTAATATGCGTCTCGTGAATATAACTTTTGTTCAGAAACAGAAATTTGTGTTGTATAGCTTCCCAACAAAAAATTATTTTATTTGCCATAAAACTTGGTAAATTGACATTATTTTTTTCCCGAATTGATTCTTTAAATTAAACAAAAGGAATTTAACTTTTTTTTTTTATTTTCTTTTAAATAATTTTTTTTTTTTAAATTTTCTTTTCTTCCATTTTTTTTTTTTTTTAATTTACTTTTTAAAATATTACATACACTTTTAAAGGAATCGTGTAAATTGAGATTTTAAAGAGTTATCAAGACAGAGTAAATGTGAAGTTAGTCGAAGCCTACTCTGATTTCCTATACTTTATGAAAGTTATGTTTGATTTTCACATAGTGAAAGAAATCAAACAGAAAGAGTAATTTATTTTGAAAAAAAGTGTTATCTGTAAGTACATCTAAGTAATATCTGTATATGCATTTACTCTTTTGTTATTTCTGAAATTTGAAAATTTTAACAGCAGAGAATCTACATATTATGCTTATAACATAAACACTTGTGAAATGCTATCAGTTAAAACAAAGAATATATTGAAAAACTATTAGGAATCTGTATTCTCAATACATTCAAGTGTAAAACAATACATTCGTTTTTAACATAATTTCAAGAAATGCATTTAAATCCTATCAAACGTGTATTTTAAGTAGATACAAATATTATTGACAAGTATTTTTATTCTAATTGATGAATAATTATTTACTGAATATTTTTAATTGCGAATTTGCTTTTTGTTAATTAATTTTTTTCTCCATAACATAGTAGCGTTATCAGCTATGAATTACGATCTATTATAATTCTTAATAAATTGAGTCCCGTTGTAAACATACAAAAATTGAAAGGAAATATTTTGTTAAATTGTTCTTACTTTCTGAATTTAGTTACAGCATAGTTTTATTATTAAAAAACAGAACCTATTTTTGAAAGAAATAAACAAAAAACCAAATGAAATAAACGATCGATTTAAATTTTTCCATTGATTATACTAAATTAAAAATATTTAGTTCAAATTTAAATTTAGTTTATTATTTAATAATTTAGTATTCGTGAATTTTTTTATTTATAAATTAAATAATTTGATAAATTATTTCCCTTTATATACTAAATCATTTTTCTTTGATTATTTTCATCCACAGAAATATGTAGGAAATAATAAAAAAAAAAAAAAAAAAAAAAAAGAAAGGAAAACTGTAATCGTCGCGATGTTTTGCAGTATTCTCACAGATGGTAAAATCTCCGTATGTCAAAATTATTACCATTAGTTTCAAATGCAGTTTTTACTTTTATTTTGTGAATTACTTAACAACTTTTGATTGAAACAAAACAGATACTAAACAACAAAAAAAAAAGGTATTAATTAAGCTGAAGCGGAAGTGTCCTTCAGTGAAACTTTCTCCTGAAAAGTTTTATGAAAAAGTTTTTCATGAAAGATAAATTGTTTAAATATTGCAAACTGTGCTACATTAAAATGTTTCAAATTTTAAGATGTTGTTACTGTTCAAGACTCTTTTTGTAACATTTTGATACTGTGATACACTGGTAAAATCGAGTTAAGAAAGTAGAATTACGCAAATAGTTTACACAGAGACTAACTTAATTAAGACACGTATACGAAAAAATTCTAAAATTTAGATTCATAAAAACTAGTTAATTCCAACAAATTTGTAAATATTCTTGATTTATTATTTTCTTATATGTTTGTACTGTAGTGTATTTCTTTCCTTTTATAACCTGCTGTTACTTTTGGATATCAGTGTGTCAACAATTTATAATTTTGAGGTACAGAAGCTGCTAAAATATCGCAAAGGTAAATATTTCTTAATATTAATGAAGTATATATTTATATACACACATAAATTAGTTGATTTTATTAATTGTTGAAGAGGTGTCAATTATCAATCTTCTGGCATAAACTCTTTGATAAATACTGCCTCAACCAACTATTATGTTTTAAAGTGCTATATCATAAGATTGTATGCAGTATACGTACTTAAATCAAAATTAATTAATTTTTCTGAAACGCTAAATGAAAATCATTTAATAAGCTTTCAGTTTTATATGCTTAATAAATGTCGCACATTTCATAAATGACACATTTCACATAAAAAATAATAAAAATTGCAATTGCTTTTTATATATTTGCTGTAATGCATTATTGAAGTAGAATGCATTATTTTTTTTTATTTTATAAATGATTTTAAAATCATTATTTTTTTAATTAATCCATAATTTTGTAGTTTTTTGTAATTTTTTTTATAACCTAAAATTTTATTATGATTTTTCGGTCAAAAATTATTTTTAATTTAAAATTTTTTTTTAAAATTTTAGTTTAAAAAAATCTTAATTTATTTTGTTTTTCCTGGACATATCTCATATTCTGAATTTTTATTTCAATCAACTGATTTAACTAAATTAAACGTGTTTTCTGAACTTTATAAAAAAAAAACTAATCGAAAAACTTTTTCCAATTTATTTTTTGACAGTATGGTTTTCTCAGAGTAAAAAATATTAAATAAATAAATAAAAAACATCTTTTTTTTCTTCCACGTCAAATTATCCAATTCCCTTCTGGGTTTTTTCTCAACAAGCAATTTATTTCATTTGGTTCTATATACGTTATAAGCTTTAGTGGGCAATGCGAGATAAAATCCTTTAGACAAGTATCATCATTTTTTTCCTTCTGATTTGTGGACAGAAATGAGCTTGAGGCGATGTCTCAGATTAAAAGTTCTTGTCAAAAATTTTTCATTTAAAGATGTCGCATCTTCTGGGAAAGTTTTATTTCCAAAATCCTAGAAAACTTTCGTTAGGTGAAAAAATAAGACAGGCATTTTTAATTAACTCTCTGCTTTTTATTTAAAATCAAATCCAATGCCTGTTTTCAAACAGACTTTTTTTCCATATGAATTTTTGAATTAATTTTTTTTTGATATGGAGACTTCAAGTTTGAATTTTCGTATCAATTTGTTTTTTGAAGCAGAAACTTGTTATTTATTGAAAGTGACGCTGTCAAAATTTCTGGATAATTTTGAGATTTGTTTTACCCGAAGAACTTTCGAAGGAAAAAACTCAGATTCCATTTCTTTTCAAATTCCAAGAAATTCCAGATTCCAAATTCCAGATGACAAATTCCAAATTCCAGATGAAGAGAGTTGAAATGTTTTCAACGAATATCTATCTATTCTGACTTTTTATGCTTGAGTTTGTGAACATGTGAGATAAGGGTTATTTTCCCCTCTGGTAAAAACGTCATGTTTTCTGAAAAGACTTATCGAAAATTCAGGAAGAACTTCTTCGTTTTTATTTTCTTCTTCTTTTAAATCACTTCTGGATTTGTAGCTTACTAATCAAGTTTAGGTAGGATATTCTTAGAATTTAAAAATTTGCTGGAATATCATTTCTAAATGAGAATTTCAACTAATGCTCTATTAAGTACTAAAACGTATTTATTCCCAACTTTTAATTCCTTTTTCGGCATAAAAAAAACTAATTTAAGTCATCAAAACGTTTTGCACCTCTATGATAATATTTGATATTTTTTTTTTTTTTATTTTTACATTTTTATTACTAAAATGAATTAATTCTTTGCATTATGGTCTTCTTAATTGCTAATTTATTTAATTTTAAGATTATTTGTTAACAATTAAGGTAATTACAATAAATTAGAAAACAATCGTCTATTATGAAGTGTTAGGGCAGAGGCCTAGGCGATATAAAGTTTTTTTTTGTGATATTTACTATTTCTTTCTGACAGGCGACAACGGCCAAGAGTCTATCGCCTGTCAAAAGCATTATTGTTTACTTTGTTTTACAAAAAATCTTTTATCGTCTCGGTAGCCTTACCTCCTCGTGGTTCTGCCGGGCAACGGGTATATATATTATCACTAATATATATACACGGCTAAAAAGGCTTCTTCGATACTAACTTGTTACAGTTAAATTTCCCTTACTAACATGAGCACTAGCGGTTTAACTTTTGAACAGGAACTTATACATCGCTTTGGAATGGATGAAAATGAGGCTAATGAAACCATGAAAAAGCCAGTAGAATATACAGAGAACTAATGGATATAACCTATTATGAAAAATTAAAAGCAGAAAATAAAAGTCACATGCGAGATCTTTTGGCTGAATTTATGGAAATAATCCATGTACAGGAAAAGTCAATATATACCCTCCTAGGAGCTAATGGGGAGCTGGAAAAACTTATTGAAAGGAAACCTACCTTTTCGGAGATTGTCAAAACTAACTTAAATAAACAAAAAGAATTTAAAGATAAAAATCAAAGCAGAAAAATAAGAGACCAATTCATCATAAATTAAACCTATAGATGAGGGTAAAACCTCAATATATACTAAAGACCAACTTCAAAAAAATATAAATATTAATAAAATAAACATAGGAATTAAAAAGTTAAAAATATTTCAAAAGGTGGACTTTACATAGAAACTACTAATAAGGAAGACATAGAAAAATTAACTAAAGAGATAGAGAAAAATGAAAATACTAAGAAAATATTTACAATATCTAAACCTAAACTGAAAAATCCAAAAATTATATTTTATAATATATCTAGGGATACATCTGAGGATGAAATAATCAATAGCATATCTGACAAATACATAGAAGAACAAGAAAAAGATACTATTAAAATCGTCACTTCTTTTCAGGGAAAATTTGGCAGAAATTATATAATAGAACTTGGACCTAATTCATTTAACAATATTATTAACAATAAGAAAATTAATATAAATTGGGAACTGATACATTTCAAAGAATATCTAAAACCTTCTCCAATGTTTTAAATGCGGACGTTTCGGCCACTCCTCTAAATTTTGTAAAAGCAATAAAGAAATCTGCACCAACTGTGGACAAGAAGAACATAACTGGAAAAATTGCAAAAATACAGCCAAATGTAATAACTGCTGCTTTCACAATGAAAAATATAAGACCAATTTTGATATTAATCATGGCTGTACTAATAATAACTGTAAAATTCTAGAAAAGGAAATTAAAAATTTAATAAGTAAAACAGACTATGGACAATAAAAATAATATATTAAATATTAAAGGTGCCCATATTAATTTAGCCAATTCTGTTTCAGCCATGACTCAACTTTACCAAACCATTATTAACCAGAATTTTGATTTTGATTCTCTTAACGAACCATATTCTTATAACAATAAAATTACAAATATTCCGTTAATTATAAAATCTTCTCCTCGGATGATATCCCTAAGGCCGCGTTAATAATTAAAAATCATATTCAAGTGTTGGAAATCATGGTCAGCACTGAAGTAGTTATTCTTGAGGTTAAATTTCAACTAAATAACTTTTTTCTGGTCTCTATATATTGTCCACCAAGCAAAAATATTAATACCAATTTAGATACTCCAGGGATATATTCATAAATATAAAGACAATCAGTTTATAATCTGTGGAGATTTTAACGCGAAGTCCAGGTTATGGGGAAAACGCGACTTGGACCGTAGAGGACAAGAAGTCATTAACTTCTGTAATAGTAACGATGCTTATATTCAAATAATCCAGACTCTCCACCTACCTATTCATCTAGTAGAGGGGAGAGCTGGATCGATTTAATTATTACTACTAACATTAATAATGACTTTCTGGTTGAAGTAACTGATGACATTAGCAATAGCGACCATAATCTTATAATCTTTAGCTGGAATACTAACAACGCAGGACCTAATAAAAATAGAATTAATACTGATAAAATTAATTGGATCAAACTTAAAATTAATATGACCAATATACTACTCAAAAACATATTAACAGACTAAATAATATTCAGGTTAATAATATGGATCATTATATAAAAGATATTCAAGAAGATATAATTAACGGAATTACAAAATCTTATATCAATAATAATACTAAACAAAATAATAAGAAAAAAATGCAATTTGGTGGAATAATGATTTAAAAATTCAAAGATCTAAAACTAGAGCCCTTAGAAGAGCATTTCAAAAAGAGAAGGACATTAATATTAGAAATATCAAAATTCAAAATTCAAAGAAAACCAAGCTATCTATAAAAAGAATATCTTAAATTGTAAAAGAAATTTTATAAAAAAAACTATATAAATAATATTACCACTAAAGGTATATTTGGTAAAAATTTCGACATTATTTCAGACAAAGTTAAAAATAATAATAAAAATTTTAAATTCATTGAAAAACCAGATGGAACTTTAACAACTACAATCAATGAAACCATTGAATTCATTTTAAATCACCACTTCCCGTATAAAAACTATAATAATTATGTTGACCCGAGTCCGATTTCCCCCTGGACTTCGTGGAAATTAATAATCAAGAAATTGAAAAAGCTATTTATAAAAAAAAAAAAAAGCTCCTGGAATTGACATGATCCCTGGAGAGTTCATTAAAGAAATTTATTTAGTAAACAGAAACTGGTTTAAAGTTCTCTTCAACATTCTTCTAAGAAACGGCAAATTCCTGGGCCCTGGAAAATTGCAAAAGTTGCTTTAATACCAAAAAACAATAATTTAAATTCTTCTTCTGACTATAGACTCATCTGCTTACTTCCGACTTGGGAAAAATTTTATGACAGAATAATCTCTGACCGCATTAACTATTTCCTACACATAAATAACTTTTTTAGTCCTAATCAATTTGGTTTCGTTAAAAATAAATCTACCATTTCGGCCATACAAAAATATTAAAAACTTTACCTCACAGGCCTTTTGTGGAAAATAATATCGTCTGCTTAATTTCCATAGACATTTCTAACGCATTTAATTCTGTTAATTGGAATATTCTTAAAAATAAAATTAATAGCCTCCTATTCCAACTTACTTAATAAATACTCTTTTTGATTTCTTAGACAATAGATATATTTGTGAAAATAACAACTTAAAATCATTCAATAGGGGTGTTCCGCAGGGTTCCTGTTTAGGACCTACTCTGTGGAACATCTTTATTAATGAAATCCTTAAATTTAATCTTGGTAACAATATCGAAATACAAGCTTACGCAGATGACGTTATTATTCTAATGAAAGATAAAGCTACTTACCTATTTAAAGAAAAAGCTCAAAGGCCACTTAATATTATTAATGACTGGATGACTAACAACGAACTTCATATAAATTATAAGAAAAGCAACTTCATTATTATTTCAAATAGAAAATACACCCATATCCCATCTATAAAAATCAACAATAATAAAATTAATTTTACTAAGGAACTCAAGTATCTGGGATTGATCTTAGACACTAAACTCTCTTGGAGCCCTCATCTAGACTATGTCAAAGAAAAAATTTTTAAAATTCAACATAAACTTAATAGATATAGCAGAGTCACTTGGGGCCTTAAACCAATAGTTAAAAAAGAAATATATGAAAAAGTTATTGAAAAAATTTTAACATATGGCTATCAAATCTGGTTTAAAAATTCAGTTAAACAAAACATTAAACTTAAACAAATCCAAAGAATTTCTCTGATTAATATTACTAAAACATATAGAACAGTTTCTACAGATGCTCTAAATATTCTAGCAGGAATTATTCCCATTGATATTAAATTAAGAAATCTTATAAAACTTTTTTATATTGGCAATAATAATAACTTTTTAAACATAGATAATACTAACATTCTTAACAATGAAATAGACAATAACATAATTGAAAATTATCCACCCTGGAAAACTAATTCAATCCAATGGAACTTCTTTACTAACAATTACTCTAATACTATTTTCACTGATGGCTCTAAGAGAGATAATAAAACAGGTTATGCAATAGTTAACTTTCAAAATAATAAAGAAATTTTCTGCTCTATCAAAAGAATAAGTAACCATGCTACAATTTTCACAGCAGAACTACTGGCAATAAAAAGAAGCAGTAAATCATATCATTAATAATAATTTTTCTGAAACTATAATAGTATCTGACTCAAGATCAGTTCTGGATGCTTTGAGTAATACTAATAATCAGGATAATAATATTCATCAACTAAAAGAAAAATCATATCATATAATGGAAAAATTAAAATAGAATGGGTAAGGGCCCATGAGGGATTTGCCGGAAATGAAACTGCCGACAAATATGCCAAAGAAGCCACCCCTAAAGACGTTATTGACTATGATATAAAATATACAAAAATCCAGATTAAAAATAAAATAAACAAAAGACATTAAAGCTGAATGGCAAAATTACTGGAATAATTCTGTTAAAGCAAGAGATCTCTTTTGTATATTCCCTAAGGTAAATATAAAAAGAGTCTGTGGGGACTTCCTTTAAACCAAATATTAACATCACATGGAGCTTTGGTGTCCTACCAGCACAGATTCTTTGGAAAACCAGGGATCTGTAGCTGTGGGGACGCTGAAGAAGATAGACATCACATGATATTCATCTGCAAAAATGGAAAGAGGAAAGAAAAAGGAATTCCCTGCAGACTACTTAAATCTCTCACTTAAAACTCTTCTTTTCAATAAAAAATCTAGACTACTAATTAGAAGAATGATTGGAGAGAACTTCACTAACATTATAGAGTCTCTGGAGGGGTAGGATTTTCTTTCGTTTTTTGTTCTCTAACCCTGTTCTTTCGTGTTCTCTGTTCAAAAAAAAAAAAAAAAAAAAAAAAGGACTAACCCATTTCTACTCTTTCATTGTTTCTAACAAAAAAAATATTTTGTGAAAAAGAAAAGGGACATTTGGAAAAGGATCATGTTTGTTTCTAATGTTCTTTAAAAAAAAAAAAAAAAAAAAAAAAAAAAAAAAGGAAGTATAAGGAAGAAAAATTTGAGCGGCGGTTTCGATTAAATCTTCCACTTAACTTGTATTTCAATGAAGAGTCGGATCGCAATTCTCCATTATAGTTTTTTGTTCCATGTTCTGTTGATCCTCTCGATCTACTTACTTATACACCCAGCAAATACTCTACTAAACTATCCACCTCCACCACTGGTCCTACTGAAATAAAGAAATGCCAATTTTTCTGTAACAATGAAAATTTTAAAGGCACAATTTTCAGGCGGGGTTACTATCGTGACGACGGCCTGAAGACGCCGTGTGCCTTAGGGCTGGCCGGACTGGTCAAATTGCTGAATTATGAAGTGTATAGTTTATCAATTATTTCAGTTATCTGATTGTAAAATCTTTTGGCTAATACATTAAAAAAAAAAAAATAGCCATATATTTATAAACATTTACATCAAGAATGTTTATTGGTTTTAAGAAAATAAGGAACAATTGTATTGTGATCATCCTCTAGATCAGTGGTAGTCAACCTGGTCTCTACCGCCCACTAGTGGGCGTTCCAGCTTCATGGTGGGCGGTAGGGATTTTGTCTGTTACTGAAGGAGTTTCCTTTATTTAAAATACTGACATAAAAAGAATTTTCAAGCATTGTTTAAAAATATCTGTCATATCCAAATATGTGGAAAATAATATTCAGTTTATTGATATGTTTCCTACTTCATATTTTGTGGAATCAATTTTTAGTGCTATTAATAATATTATAACCAAAGAAAGAAACTGCAGAATATTTCCAAAAGAGGACAACTTTGTTTTTCCTCACAAAAAATTACCAGATATTCAGTATTTGATTCACAGAATCAGCATCCGAATCAGAGATCTCATTAATAATTTAATTAAATAAATATAATTTCATCAGACTTCATGCTGGTATGCATGCAAAGTATAAATAAAAGATGTATTTAACTACAGTAAGTTGTTTTAAAAATAGCTATTCTGCCAAACTTAGCAAAAGTCCGCCATAAAATATTTGGTTAGAAATTATTATTATATGCTTTAACTTGATTTATCTCCACTTTATAAGTTTTATAAAGTAAAGTTACTTCTCTACTTTATAAATCACCACAACTGTGGAACCTGGGGATGGTTAGAAAATTTTACTACTAACAGAGATACCAAAGTGGGTTATAGGATAAAAAGTTGACTATCCCTGCTCTAAATCTTAGGTTCTTAACTATTTTTGACTCCATGGACTTTTTATAAATAAAGTCAAAGCCGCAATTCCTTTACCAAAAAAATTTTTATGCTCATAAAATAAAATTGAAAAGCAAACTGGTTATATCAAAATACTATCAAATAAAAAAATCATGATATTTAGACTTAATACGGCTCACTTGCAAGTGATGCAATCACCGGGCAATCAAAATGAGAATAGGAGATTCAACATTTGGCGGCTAAGTACTTATTATTGTTAAGTTACAAATATTCTATAAGCTTTATCACGTAATAAATCTGTGTACAGTTAAGCAGTGATCTAGGGGTGTCACCATAATGAAAGGTCATTATTTTGGTGGGTAAATTTTACTTGCTTAAAAGCCATGTAATTACAGAATTATATATCATATCAGTGTATCTTAAAAGAAAAATATTTTCTTATTGATATTTTGAATTGATTTCAATGTTATAGTTTGTCAATTGTAGTTCATATTCCTTTGTGAAATACAGGGATGTGCAGTCGACCAAAACATTTCCAACTCCTAACTTTTTACGGTAATTTTAGGCACTATGATCTTTAATAATTTAGAAAAAAATTGCGTCATATATTCAATGACTTTTGATTGAACTCATATATCTATAAAGAAATTTTTTGCATAATGAAGTATCTTTTACAACTTTGTATTAATTTAAATAATTTAAAAACATAACTGTACTCTATATTTTCTTACAAAAAATGTGTTTTATAAAAAAAAAGTGCTAAATTAACAATTACCAAAGTGTTATAGAATAGCTTAAGACAATGTGCATTTAAATAACAAAGATGCTATATTTGTAATATATTAAATCTTTTTTTGTTCTTAATAATAGAATAGCTTCTATAAGATATTCTTTCATTGTTGATCCAATATAGCATTTTATAAGCCTCAATGCTGAAAAAATCTCTCAATATTTACTTGGTTTTGTTAAAATTACTGGTTGTATTATTGAAGGATACAATTGAGTTGCCTCCTTGATATTTAATTTTTAAGATTAATTTCTAGAATTTTGAAAAATAAAAAATATTTTTATAAAATTAGGCGGATCTCGAAGAATCGGAATAAACCAACTCCTTACTGTAGGCTCCCCAATTCTCGTAAAATCTACAATTTGATAATATATTTAACTTTTTCTCCTTAAATGCTTTTAATGTTTATTTTGTCCTCATATTCCTCGTATTTCTCATTTTTCTATTATTATTATGACAAATTTAAATCTTGTTATTTTCTGAACTTGTGGAGATGAAAATTTTGTCGGTAATACAAATGCACATATATTTTAAGTAAGATATTCCTCCATGGAAGTGATTGTCATGCTTTACAAAAAACTCCAGAAGTTTTATAGTTGATATTGAAGAAGGAAAAGGTTATGGCTTTTGAATAGGGAGAAAAGTCTCTGATTTAACTGACAACAGGAAAAAAGAATTTAATTCGGTACTAGCAAACGAATATAAATCACAATATGCGCACTGTATTTATACATATAAATAAGTTATCTTTCATGTTCTTTGAAATAATAATGTGCATCAAAAACTTATTTTCAATTAAAGAAAATAAATCTAAGAAATATTCAAGTACACAATCGCATTTATTGAAAGCTATAATGTCTTAATCAATAATAGCTGAAGGACTAAAATATCTTCAAAGGGACTTATATTGTATTCTTGAAAAAAATGCTTTTAAAAATGCAGAAAATTCTAAAATTCAATCATTTGATATTGATAACTCTACAACAAATAGGAGAAAAATTTACCAGTGTAACAAATATAATGTTAAAATTTCTTTAATAATTTCCTATCTCCTTATATTTATTATGATTCATAATTTTTTAATTAATTAAAAAAATGAAACTACAAAAGAATAAACAACTACATAGTTTAAATATTGTTGTTCTGATCAATGAATTTTTAATCAAATAATAACTAATAAATTATTAAATAATTAATAAATAAATAACATAACAAATTTGTCATAATAAGTGAATGAACATCAATAATTTAATATGTAATTACATGAATACAGTTTGAATCTTTGTCTTTTAAGAAACATAATAAAAGTTTAACGAGTAAGTGATATTTAAATTGGACTAAACTAAACTAACTAAACTAAAAAATTAGTTGTTTGCCCTTTTATGAGTCAATCCATTTGGTTAGATACTCGGGAAGTTTCATGTGATTAAAAATTATTTAAAGATATTTTTCTTATTTGTTGATTTATTGTTTCTGTAAGCATTGCGGTTAATATCTGATGTTCACCAAAATATTAGAACAACTTACTTTTCACGACATGAACGCTTTTAAAAATTTAATAAGTTCCATCAATATTTTTCAGATACATTCTTCTGAGCTATTTATTTATCAAGACAAAAGATATTATCAATGTCTCAATTAATATTTCTTTTTCTTCATTTATTGAGGCATCAGTTTTTACATATTTAGAGATTTGCTTATTTTGGTCTTATTTTTGTACTTAATACATATTTACTCTTAAAGTAATTGAATTGTTTCTTTTTCAAGGTCTATGTAACCAAATTATGTTTTCTCAACTTAGAATATTTCCACGCTTAGATATTACTCATTGTAGAAATGTTCATATTTGAATCTACATATATTCAGCCAGCAACTAGATTTTTATAAAAGGTATACTTTCAACATGCAGTTTTATTATTTTTATCATTTCAAATTAATTTTATATAAAACTTGTTGCAATGTTTTATACTTTTAACAAATATTAAGTTAAATATTAGAAATGTTATGTTTTCTGCATTGTTAAACAGAAATCTTATTCTTAAAATCAATAACATCAATTTTGAAATGGAGTATACTTTTGAAGAGGTATATAGTTTTTAGAATTCATTTTGCTGTTTCATCACGCTTCAAAGAATATAATCTAATTTCTTCTTTATCATTTAGAATTACCCATATCAAAGCTTTTTCTAGGGTATTTCTTTTTTTGAAACATTATTATCAAAGCACTTTAAGTGCTTCAATTTTTTAGATATACCTTAAAACAAAGCAGATGCTAATGTGCTAGGCAGATGAAAATTGTGGCCCCATATAAGCAGCTGGTGTTAAACGTTTTTATACAATTTTGATGATTTATTCTTATTTGCCCGTTTGATGTCGTCATCGAATTGTTTATTAAAGATTTAAATGTTTTTTATTCTTTAAAAATTTATTTCTAATACATTAATTTAATAAATAAATCAAATTTAATATGAAAAATTACTTTAATGATATAAAACCTAATTTCTAATTTTTAAAAACTATTATTCTTTTAATATTCATAAAAAGTTTCAGAAGTTAATTTTTGATAAGGATAGATCTTACTTGGAAACAATCTTCAATGCCATGAAAGTGAAAAAAAAAAAAAAGTTATTTTTTTATATATTTCTGCTTCTATATTTACTTTAAATACTTTTAAAGTGGTATATAATTTTTCAAATTCATTTTGATGTTTCAACACGCTTAAAAGAATAATTTAATTTATTCTTTTTATTTTTGAATAACCCACATGAAATCTTTTTTAATTATTTCTTTTCGAAACGTGACTATCAGAGCATTTAAGTGTTTCAGTTTTTTAGATATACCTTAATGCAAACCAGATGCTAATGCACTAGGCAGATGAAAACTGTGGCCTCGTATAAGCAGCTGGTGTTAAACGTTTTCATATAATTTTGATGATTTATTCTTATTTGCCCGTTTGATGTCTTCATCAATTGTTTAGTAAAGATTTAAATACTTTTTATACTTTAAAAAATTATTTCTAATATATTAATTTTATAAATAAATCAAAATTAATACAAAATCTTACTTTAAATATAAAAAAACTAATTTAAAGCTATTATTCTTTTAAAATTCATAAAAAGTTTCAGAAGTGAATTTTTAATAAGGATAGATCTTACTTGGAAACATTCTTCAATGCCATGAAATTGAAAAAAAAAAAGTTATTTTTCTATTTTTTTTTTTTATATATTTCTGCTTCTATATTTCCTTTAAATACTTTTAAAGTGGTATATAATTTTTCAAATTCATTTTGATGTTTCAACACGCTTAAAAGAATAATTTAATTTATTCTTTATTTTGAATAACCCACATGAAATCTTTTTTTAATTATTTCTTTTCGAAACGTGACTATCAGAGCATTTAAGTGTTTCAGTTTTTTTTTTTTTAGATATACCTTAATGCAAACCAGATGCTAATGCACTAGGCAGATGAAAACTGTGGCCTCGTATAAGCAGCTGGTGTTAAACGTTTTTATATAATTTTGATGATTTATTCTTATTTGCCCGTTTGATGTCTTCATCAATTGTTTAGTAAAGATTTAAATACTTTTTATACTTTAAAAAATTATTTCTAATATATTAATTTTATAAATAAATCAAAATTAATACAAAATCTTACTTTAAATATGAAAAAAACTAATTTAAAGCTATTATTCTTTTAAAATTCATAAAAAGTTTCAGAAGTGAATTTTTAATAATGATAGATCACAGTCGAAAACATTCTTCAATGTCGTAAAACTGAAACTGAAAACAAAAATGTTTTTTAAAGCATCTGCTTCTATATTTCCTTTAAATTCTTAAATACCATATAAAGGCGTATTCTATAAGCTCCGCCATGATGCTTACCTATAACGTATTGTTTTGTATGGCTTTAAACTAGCTGTCCTCCAACATAATATATTCATTATTTCAAACTGTTGTGGTTAGTTTCCATTCTAGTTGATGGGAACAATTACTCATAATTGCGATAGATAAGCCACGTTCTTCGATGAAGGCTTCCATCTTTTTGAAATTTTATTGTCAAAAAGTTTATCTTTGGAGTGTGTGAGTGAGGGGCGGAATAAGTTTAGGTGGTGAGGTCGCGAGGAACAGATGGGGGGTGGGGAAGGGGCACTCTTCATCCATCATGAACGCCACACAAAAAAAAAAAAAAAAGAAATGCGTCTTTTACAGAGCATGCGCTGCGTCCATGAAGCAGCGCATTTCATTTCAAATTTCCAACTATTCCGTTTCTTGCACTCTCACAAGTTGCTGCTGTCTGAAACCGAATGCCCGGCAAGAATGGCAATGAATTGAAGTAAGTGATCATTTCGGTTTGCAGCCATTTTTATTTTGACAAAAAAATTCTACTTTTTTAACAGATGGGGGAATGGGGTTAAATTAAAAGAGTGTAAAAAAGTGATACAATTTAAATAGCTTTATGCAATAGTATGTTTATTTATATTGTTCTTTAAATTATTAACTTATTTATTGCCTTTAAATTTATTTTGATTTTAAGGAATAAAATAATTTTATTAAATAATTGACAGTATTTTCCAAATCTGCTTAATTTGTGTATATAAATTTAAAAAAACCTTGCTATAAATCTATGCAAGAGGTTACATTTTTTTATTTATCATAAAAACTTTATCAGTTGAAGATATTAATTTTTTTGTTATGATTTAATAACTGAATGTTAAAGTTTACTCATCTTATGTAGTTAATTTTTCTTTGTAAAATAACATCTTTTCTCACGTAACTTAAAAGTATTTACTACTGAAATAAATTTTGTATTTGGTTAAAAATAAGAGTACCATTTGAGATATTTTTTTAAATAAAGAGTAAGATGAAATATATTCAATGATTTTAACTTTGCATTGAGAAAAAAAAATGGTATTAAAAGAAATATTATATCATTCACACCAACATGAGTTTCAAAGGCATAATTATAATTAAGAAAATATTCAAAACTAATAATAATCGTTTAAGTATTTAATTAAAAGTCTTACCCAAAAACTTAAACGAATTTTTTTACACAAACTAAATAAAACGAATTCAACGTTACTTCTGAAATAAATGTTTTCGCTGAAATGAGTACTTTACAGATATTTTCAATAGTTTTTCTTATTTAGTTTTGTTTGTTCAAAATCTTATTATATGTTACACAAATTATTGGCTTGATTATAAATTAATCATTTTGTTTTATTAACTTGATTAAAGAGAATTATCTTTTATTGCTTTAAACTTTAGTTTTAAAATAAGTTTATCTAACCTTAATTTTATTGATTAAGGAAGGGTACATTTTTTTCAAAGAAAGTCATTTCTTCCGGTAATCTAAGGGTTAAAATTAGAGATAAGGCTCACCCATATTCAACATTTCACGCATTTATTAAATTTATTGTTCTGGCTATAAAAATTATTTGTTAGATTTCGTAAATATTTTTTTCGTATAAAATTAATTTTTACGAAAATCTTCAAAGGACTTTTTGTTTGTTGAAAGTACAATGTTTTAAAATTTCCTCACATTAATCTTATCGCTTTTGTAAAACATGGAGACAGTTACTGATTGCACAAATTGAAAAAATATTACTTTCTAAAAATTTGAAGAATTTAAAAAAAATTCTCTTTGCAGTACATAAAATATTATGAGCATAATTGAAGAAAGTGAAAGGTAACTTAGTTAATGTTATTTCAATTAACCCTATCTTTTATACTTAATTTTCTTTTTAATAAATATATTTAATTAAATCTTACTAAATCAAAAAAAAAATAATCTGCATCTAAACCATTTATAGTTTATAAATAAATTATTCTATTGTCTAAATTCAAACTTTATAACTGAAATGAGATATTTGAAGTAGAATAAATGAATCATCTGAACAAATACAGAGATTTAAATTATAATTTTAAAGAATAAAGTATTTCTAAACATAATCACTGACTGAGTCATAAAATTATTCAATAATTATTTGGTGATTAAATTTAAATATATTAAAATTTTGAATTAAAAATTAAAACGGTTAGAAGTGAACAGCTGTATTACATTAAGATATAATGTACTAAAATATTTTAGATACAAAACGTTATTTGGTAGATTTAAAACAATAAATGTTCATAAAATATCTTATAAGGGGAAATTCATAATAATTGTTTTTTGTTTCAGTATAAAACAGATAGTAACAAAAACTATTAGAATATATTAGTAGAATCACAAAAAAAGATAAATTTTTGTAGAATTACATCATTTTAATGTTGAATTAAAATGCATCCTTTTGATATCTGTGAAAAATAGGAAATAATTCAAAATTCATAAATACCAAATAAAGGTTTTGAGAAATTATACAGCATGATTACTATATCATAGTAAAATAAATGTATATAAATTCTAGGAAAGAAGAACATTTTAATTGGATCAATGTTTGTATTTAAATGTCTAAATGTACCCTTAAAAATATTCATTTGCTAAAAAAGGAATGAGTCAAAAGATATCCGTTTTTGAAGAATGGTGTTTCTACAAAGTCATTGAAAAACTTTTCATATAAGCGTTTTGAACAAAAACATTTATTACAAGTAAAAAATAAGTAAATTTAAAATTAGTTTTACTACTAAATAAGAATGAAATTATGCCAGAAAGAATAGAATATTTATGGAATTTTAGAATGTTTTGAATAGGAATCGGAGGAAATTTCAAAAACTCTCAGATCCATAGTATTTTATTGAAAGTCATTTGGAAAGCCATACGAAAACATTTTATTTTAGAATTTACACATTTTTAGTTCGATTACATTTTGAAAACTGTTGGCAATAAATTTTTTTTAATAGCCCTCACTTCCATATTCTTAAGTTCAATATACGTATAGTTTCTTAATTATATATATATTAAGCTTAGTAAATTACAATACTAAATAACATGTATTAAATTTAGTAAAATGCTATATTAAACAAAATAAAAAAGGTTTTTCTGTTTAAATGTAAATCATTTTTTAAACCATGTGAAGATTTTTTTACCTATTCATAGCCAACCAGTTGGAATAGGGACATTTGAATTATGGCAAGTTAAATCATAATAAATCAATTTCAAGGTCAGAATGTATAGTTGAATGAATCCCAAGAGAATTGTTTTAAATAGATGTTAATATTTTATCAGATTTCATAATGATTTACAATTAATTTCGTCTAATGAAAACATAACTTAATTGACTTTTATGGAAAAACATTTATGCTAACATTTTGGTTTAAAAGGATAAAATATCTGCATAAGAATTCTTAAAAAGAGATAAAATAATAATAAAAAAAAAGAGTAACATAGAAGAATTCATAAAAATATAATTCAGTTTACAGTTAAATAAACATCGACACACACATATATATATTTAAAATTGATTGATTTGAATTTAGATCAGTAGTAATTTGTAACAAGTTAGTGAAAATACGTAGTATAGTAAAAGAACCAATAAACACATCATTTTCATTAAAAGCAATAAAAAGGTAATATTTTCTACAAAATTATTGACTGCCTTAAAGTTAATTAAATTACAGAATTATCAAAAAACCAATTAAAACCAAAGAAATATTATTTTCTTTTAGAAAAAAAACAGCTGATATGTATAAAACATTAATTTTTACTTATAATTTTCCTTTCGTTTAAAAAAATGTGTTAATTTGAATTAAGAGCTCTTTAATTAGAACAATTTATTAATTTCGCATGTGTCTACTTGACTGAATTTTATAATAGAACGACGATTATTTAACTTTATTTTTATCTAATGTTTATGACAAACTCAATTAGTGTTTTGCTGTTGAATAGTTACATTAAAATTCTCCAGGACTAAAAATCTTTTGATAAGAACTAAATTGTTAACTAATTCATGTCAACTTGAATTCATTTTATTTCTTTTTTTACCAGTATTTCTGCCTTTACTATTTTCTAGTTATCTGTATGGAAAAATGAACTATAAACCAGATTTAAATTTCAATATTAAAAAAAATAATACTTTTGTTCCCAAGTAATAAAGTGTGCCATCATTTGTAATTACTCGTAATATAAATTTTAACCAACAATTGTTTCTAAAAATTTCTTTTTAATAAAATGTTTTCATTAAGAATATCAAAATTGAGAACAATAATATTTTTAATGAGCCGTTAAAAATATTATCATTATTCAAATTTCATCATCATCAAAACTTCATTATTTTTTTTTATTTTTGATAAGCTTTGTTCATTTAAAAAATTAGACTTCATGCTCTTTTTTTGTTCTTATGACTTTAAGAAAATCTTACATTACTGGACTCTGTATTATTGAGCTTGTGTTTAGAATATCAACAAAATCTGTGAGGGCAGTGTTTAAATTTAACAGCATTCAATTTTAAAAATAAAATCATAGACTTGTTTTCCTCTCTAGTTGTTAGAGACTTTTTCTATAAAATGCTTGACAAATGTGAATATTTTTCAATTAATCATTAGATTATTTACTTTATATATTATTTTAAAAAAAAATCATATTGCTTTTAAACAAGTTATAATACCAAAAATCTCTTTATTTCGTTTTTTAATTAGTTCTTTAATCGAAAATGATTACTTGAAGGATAGTTTGACCTTACATCTGTAAAATCTAAGTGCTGAAAAACAAAAGAGTAAGAACTTTAAATAATATTATACAAAATTTTACTAAATATATTTAACTACTTATAATCTCTTACTAAGTATGTCAAGTAAATTTTTTTTTTTTTTTAATTCAATGATAATTTTTGTAGTAATCTGCACTAAGTAATAGTCATCTATGTTCATTTCACATTTATTTTAAACTGTTATTATCACATTTATTACAATAACTGTTATCACATTTATTACAATAACTGTTACTCATAACTATTAAACACAAAAAATAGTTCTTTATGACTGATCCATTGATCAAAAAGCAAGTTGTTTACAGATTGTTGAATTTCAAAATGTGTGTAGGTGCTTACAATGTGGAAAACCCACTTCTCTCTGAAGGTTTTCTTTTATTTGTAGAATAAAATAAATCCTCCAGGTTTCGAACAATCTTTATAAACGTTCATAGTGATTTGGAAATACGATTTGAGTGGGTAGGGGCTTAAACGTACGTGCAGATTAGTATAAATGACATTATTTCCCACAATCGAATGCCTGGCAATATATGATAACATGTTTTGTAATTGGCGATTGCAACAGAAACTAAATTATAACTTTTATCTTTCTTTTGACATGAAGCTTTTTATGGTTTCAATAATATATGAACTTTTTTATCTTTCCACTTTGATCTCTACGCTAGTAATTCCTTAATCATTGAAATTGCTTTTTTTTTCAATATGCTTATCTAAAAATATATTATCTGTATGCAGCCAACGCATGCTATTGAATCTTAATTCTCCTCCTAACATTTGAACACTGTTCAAAGCAATCACACATAACCTGAATTCTTAAGTAGTAATGAAATTTATGTTTTCCTTTAATCAAAATGTTCTTCATAAATTAAGCAGAAGTAGAAAAAAATTATCTTGGAAATACATAAAAATTGGAGCATACCAATGCATTTAATGCATTCGAAGCATCCTGCATTCAGGGTGCATCACTGTGAATTATGATCACCTGTAACAGTTATACAGTCCCATCAACTATGTTTCCTGGTCAAAATGTTGTTTATCATAATCCCATTAGTACATTAAGGCAGTTCAAAGACAATTAAGGGCTACAGGAGGTGGGTTAAGTTTAGTAATGCGCATCATTAACTACATCATTTAATCAGTAATAGCATCATTGCTACGCATAATTAGTATTAATTCGTAAATATGCTCAATCAGGTTCAAGTCCGAGAACGTGTTGGTCAACCCAAATGCACAATATTCTTCTCGAAGATAATTTTTCATAACTGAGTTCTGTGTGGTTTTGCATTGTCGTTTTGTAGAATGGAGGAGTCATAACCTGTATCTTCATAAGGACGCACAATTAGATATACAATTGAGCAGTAACAATGTCACTAGGTACGATATCTAGAACAGTGAGATATTCTAAAAAGTACCTGCTAGAAATGAAAAAACCTGTTAACTTTTGTTAATGGCGTTAATCGTTAATGCTAATATAAATGAACGGTTAATTTTTTAACCATTAAATTTAAATCCCAATTTTTGCAATGTGTGGATAAATTAAGCACATGAATATTAGTCAACTGCGTTAATTTGAATTGTTATATATAGAATATATTTATAGGGAGACTTATCAAGAGAAATGCTATGTTTTTGTCATATATTTTCTTTTATACAACAATGGAACTGATTTTTTTTTTTAAACCCTCAAAAAAAAAAAAAAAAAAAAAAAAATTTCAATTCAATATACAATACTAAAATAATTCTGTTACATTTGATTTAGTTTCTTTTCGTAAAATTTTATATTAAACTATACAAAAAATTAAAAAAAAAAAAAAATTGTTGGTAGAAATTTTTAATCAAAAGGAATAACTTGATTAATAAAATAAAATAAAATATTTATTTACAGAAGATTATAGAAATTTAAAAATGATTAATAAAACTAATATGGTTTTGAAAATGTGAACTTTTTATTCTTAAATATTAATTACTTTTTTTTAAATGGGTTTCTGAAAAGGAAGCAATCATAAATTTATGCATAAAAATTATGTGTTTATCGTCAATAAAATATATTCTATGTTAATCTTTTAGCAGAAATTTACTTTGTCTAATATTTCTTAATATACATTACAAACGTTACAACAACAACGTTTGTATTACAAACGGAGATCTATTACTGCTCGATTTTAATTAACATACTTTTAAAAAGTTTTGTTGATTTTTTATCATCCATTTTATTAATATTTTTATATTAATAAAATGGATGAATTAAAATAAGGGGACATTAAGAAATGTATGCATGACATAATATCGTATCTTATATAAGATATCATCTCAACCTATCATATTTTTTATCATGTAATCGCATTCACAAAATATTCAGTGTATACAGAATGTTAAACTGAATATTTTGCGGAGAAAATTAGTAAGTAATGCATTGTATTTCTGGATGATACTCTAATAAGAAAGCTTTCCTGTCAAAATATTTGAACCTTTATCAAATCTTTAAAATCAACTGCTGTTGCATCAAACCTAAAGAGTGGAATCAATCGTACGCTAAAAATCACGCTATTCTAGCGATCGCGAACTGCCTGATTATCGTGACGTACTGTCAAATGAAATTCCTAATATCAAGCTGCTAATATCAATACACTTCCTATCCAGAGCTGAATCAATCCCAGGTTAAAATTCGATGTTCCTCCTAACGTTAATTAGCATCGAGGATCAGAGTTCCACCTCACAGTAACGATTAATTCTACGATTCAGAAATCAACTGGAGTTGGCTCTCTAATTTCCGTCAATGTGGTGAAGTAACCGATTACGTTAATCTATGCATTTCAAAGCCGAGTACCTGCCCATATAGATGCGTGGACTCATCCAGTCTGTCATCTTTCAAGGATACTGACGTAAGGATAGCCAGCGGATTCCCTGCTTTCACTTCCCGGCTGAAGACGAACCAACTTCTTGATATACTTTGCGAATAAAATCGACTCATCAGAAGTAATGAGTGCAGACCTCCCATTGCATTTCAAATTGGCATAAGTGCGTACCTAATTAAAACTTTTGTTTCAGGGCGTTAAGTGAAGAGGGTGCACACCAATGCTGCATGTCTGGTATACAATCCTCCATGATGCTTCTATGTTACGATTGATTTGAATAACATCCACCAGCATTTCTATGGCCACCGCAAGAGTAGATATGGGGTGGGTTGTGTAGTAGTTCTATGTCTCCTTCCTTTAGCTGCAAGTACTATATAATCATTTGTGATACTTGCAGACCTAGATAGAGGACTTCTCTCGACTGTATCTTTTAAGAAGCTGATTCTGTTCTTAAAATATATTGTGCAATCTATAAATTACAGAAATAATTACTTTCAACCATCTTGCTGTAAAGTATTGACTCTGTCTTACTACTATGCGCCCATTAAAGCATTATTATAATTTCATGACATAAATGAAATCGATTACTTATATCCAAACATGGTTGTCAAGAATTTTAAAAAGCCTGTTTTCATCCTCTTGTACAGTGACGTTAAGCGACAATAAGTCCACTAATTTGCATATGTGTATTTTGCTACTGTATTATTTTTGCATTAACTGCATAATGTTTATGAAGATAAAGCATTTTTGGTCATGTAAACTAAAATGTTTTGATTTTTCCTTAATTTCTGAAAATCTGTCTATTTATAACGAAAGTTTTTTATTGTATTTATAACGGGAGATTTATTACTGCTCGATTTTTAATTAACATACTTTTAAAAGTTTTGTTGATTTTTTATCATCCATTTTATTAATATTTTTATATTAATAAAATGGATGAATTAAAATAAGGGGACATTAAAAAATGTATGCATGACATAATATCGTATCTTATATAAGATATCATCTCAACCTATCATATCTTTAATCATATCATTTTTTTGTGTAATCGCATTCACAAAATATTCAGTGTATACAGAATGTTAAACTGAATATTTTGCGGAGAAAAAATTAGTAAGTAATGCATTGTATTTCTGGAAAAGGAAATATTTAGAAGAAGGAAAATATTTAGAAAATATTTTTAAGGAAATATTAGAAAATAATTATCGAATTAAAATTTTAAAAAGGATTACTGTACAAATTATCTACAGAAAAATTCACAGAAAAAAGAAGAGTTGAAAACAAAGTACAAACTACAAATCAAAAAGAAATAAAGTATAATAAGAAAACAAAAAGTAAAATAAAAAACACAAAAATTAAAAGGAAATTCCCATATATAACATTTCTAGCAACACTGAAAAATGTTCGATCTACATTTATTCTTGTAAAGCCAAATCGTTTTTTTGGCAAGGAACCAAAGAAACTTAAAAACATGAACTATGTATGATGGATATGATAAATGTGAACTTTGAGCTGCATTCTTTGAAGTCGGGATGAACCTAAACTGAACTCATCGAAAAGGTTATAAGTTACCGCTCTTCCCATATAATATATACCCTTCAAGTCTCTTAAAATATAACAATCATCGCTTTACATATCATCTATTTAGTTTCGTTTCAGAATGAGATTAAATTTTTGTTTAATCTCTAAATGATTAGAAACAATAAAGTATTGGAAAAAATAACAATAAGAAGTAGAGAACAATATTGTTGATTGATTAGAACTCTCATTTATAAATATATTCTCAGTATAGAATGAATATTACACCTAAATCACATCTAATTAATTCTTTGAATTATCCAGCCAACACTTTTTAGCATAATCATACAGTTTGGTTTGCTTTTTGAAATGAAGATAGCTTTTTGCCCTGAGTAGTAGTAAATCAAATGGTCGAATATCATTAGAACTTTTTATTAGTTATCATTTAGTGGAATAAAATATTATTTAATAATTATTATTTGTAACATCAAATATTATTTTTTGAAATTATTATTTTTGAAAATCAAATATTACTTTTATTAATTATTAATTTTTGAATCAACTTTATATTTTTTTTTAACAAGCTCTAAAAATTTATTTCTAAAACTTTGTTTTGACAAGCTTATCATTTTTGAAGATAAAAATATAAATAAACTTACATTTATTTTCGAAATTTTTATATTTGAAGGGTTTTCCTTTAGAATATTTTCTTGAAAGAGTCGAAAGATTCCTATTGATTATGAGAATCTTAGAATGCTTCAAATTATTTTACTTGGATAAATTCATACAATCAGTTTAAAAAAATGTGACTACCATGTCACAAAAGCTGCATCATTATTGAAAACTTGATATAACTTTTTTAAATGATTCAAAAGATACCCTCTTAAGTTTAAGCATTTTCTGAGTAACGGGTATAATATCAATTTCCTAAAGTCTGGAACCTTCCATTGTAAAGTTATGATACTTCCAGGAAAAATAAAACTGTTCATGGGTGAAATAACGAACGTCGTAAAGATATTATTTTCTACTTGCTTGCTAAGGATTTGCTTTTATTTTAAAGACGAAAAAAAATAAGATAGTTTTTTTCCTAAAAGTAATAAGAAGAATAAAAAAACTGTTTTATCTAGAGTAATACTTTTATACTTCAAAAACAAATTTAATATTTCACAATAATTTTATTTTATGATGGAAACTTTTGCTCCATCGTCTTATTGTGGAATTATTTGTAAAAGGAAATGAATTTTCAAGAACTACTACAATTTTTATTTTGCTCTGTCAGTTTGGCTTAAGTACAAAAAGTGTTTGTAGAATTAATATGATAAAAATAATTTTTATTCTAGTTTTTGGACTTAAATAAGCCTAGAGTTTACTGTAGTAAAATTTTTCTGCTTATTGTGCAGGTTTGAAGATAAATTGCAACCAAACAAATTCCAGCAAAATAAAATAATTATAAATATGTAATAGCGTTTTTTATTTTGTTAACCAATATAATTAGAAAAATAAACCATCATAACCCTCAATTAACTTAACAATAAATATTAAATAAAAATATAAAAGCATAATACCATCAGAAAAAAAGTGTCTATTAAATATTAATTAACGTCAGGTTTAGTTTGATTAAACCTCTAGGACATTTTAAAGTTATTTAAAAATTTTGTACTTGTCTATAGAATAGTTTTACTAAACATCTCTATTAGTATGATTATTTTTACGTTAGTTGTGTGAAATTAATTAAAATTTCTAAATTAGACGAAAGTAATTCTAAATTTTACGCCTTTTTTCTCCTTGAAGTCGTGAAAAATAGTAAATTAAAAATTTTAATTAAATATTATTTGAAATATGTCGTTGCTAAAAGACCTTGGTCCATTTATATATTTTTTGGGTTCTTGCTTTTGGAACGAACTCACTTTCCAAAACAAAAATTAATAGTACTTCAATAGTGCTTAATTTTAAATATTTGAATTCATAACTTTTTTTACCTTTTTTAAAATCATTTAAGGTATAGTGCTTTTTTAAAACTGAATATCATTATATTCTTATAATTCCAAAACCATGTTTCATAGTTTTCTTTAAAGTTTTAGTTAATTTTTTTTTTCAAGTTTCACTTCAAAAAAAATATCATTTAAAATAATCAATACTAATCAATTTCATTGATTTACATGTCAGAACAAGCTTGAAACTCAAACTTAAAAGTGAATTTTGATACATTAATAACTATTGTAGAATTAAAAAAAATACAAGGTCTGGTACACACACATACGCACACAGACACACACACAAACACACACACAAACACACACACATATATATATATCAAATATTTATTTAAATTACGATATTGATTTAAGCTTTAGTTATAAATATTTAGAGGATATTTTCAACACAACTGTAAGCAGAGAACAGGAATCATTGAAAACTGTTTATGATTCTAGTCAAACAGTCAATGCCTTGTTTATATTTATAAGATCCTATGTTTAAACAAATAACACACAATTGTTCCTTTTCGTAAAATATGTCGAAATAAAAAAATTACTGAAATTCCATGATTTTTTAAAATATCTTTTGATAAACAATTCATAGCAAAAGTTTATTTTCCTAGAAGTAACACTAACTTAACTATTTAGAATTACTGTATAGAGGAGTTCAAGATACTATTCTCGATTATGCTGTCAGCAGATTCATTGAAATTTTGCAAAATCTAGGTCAGTATTAACTTGTAAATGGTTTGCATTAGAGAGTAAATAAATGTGTGGAGAAAGTCACCTTTTCATCGATCGAACTATTAGGTGCCGAAAACGCTTAAACACTATGATCGGAAACGAGATAAAAGCCGCCGCAAAAACAGCAGCGCAAGAGATTAAAGCCCAAAATGAGTGATATTGACATTTATTTCAATGATGAAGGATGTAGCAAGCGAGTGTTGCGACACTAATCGGTCTAACGGCCAGTCGTGTTCGATCAGTAATCGTTTTTGATGTTGCTGATAAACAGTTGATTGTTCAGCCTTTTGTTTTAAAAACGCTTTGCTTCAGTTT